>VSDK01015066.1:183560-237027 GCA_009767595.1 Symbiodinium kawagutii
CGGCAACGGCAGCAGCAACGACAGCAACGGCAGCAGCAGCAGGCATGTAACAACAACTCTGGTTGCTTGGAGTTGCTGGGAGTTGGTTACTTGGTCGAATGATCCTGAATGTTTGGATGGGTAGCTGGGCATAAGTTGTTTGATCAACGAGAGTGCTGACTGGTACAACTGAGAAAATCAAACTTTGCCGCTGATCTGGCGGATGCAAGGCCGTCGATCAAAAATGTGTACCCCCAAATGCCTTGTACACAACTGGATGGGTTGGAGGCCACCACCAGCATTTGCTGATAGCACATTCACATAGTGACACTCAGCAAGTGGTCACGAGTATGACAGTTGCAACGCATTGCTGGCTAAACCTCCTGCCATTTGAGGAAGGATTTTGACGATTGGACTTCCAGAAAGATGTTGTATAGACGATAGCGTGCTACAACCCATAACATACTGCAAGACTGATTGAAGATGGATGTACAATGGACCCCATGCTATGCTGTCTTTTGAATCACACCAAAGGTTCGGTCTATCGCTGCCTTTGCCGCCGCACATGCCAATAATTTAAAGAAGCGAGAGTTACTGTCAATGCCTACGAGCTTTGGCTGCCCCCAAAGATTTGAAAAGACCTGGTGGAGACAAAGCATGAAATTTGGGGAGTTCATCAACTCCCAGTAGTTCGACAAAGCTTGCATGACAGAACTCATGCATGTGGCGGTCAAGACTGGTGCCTGCTCACATCTCAGAAATCCAGAGAGTTGTCTTGTTCCCAACCACCCAATTTCCGGACCACGTAATTGCTGATTGTTGTGGGCTATGACCTTTCATCCTCAACTATTGACCATGCTTATTTAACATCTACTAACCATGAAACACTAACCATGACCAGGCATCACTACATATGATTGAGCCTAGTTCTCATTGCCAGCCATGGATCACTGGCTATCCATGTCCTCTTTAATCACCACCTCAAAGGTGCGTCCGGTGCACCGGCCATGGTGGTACCCTACATGGAAGCAGCCCTTTCCTACGCAAAAAAAAAGGTACATCTTGGGGTGACATTCCTAGGTACCTCAACACCTTCCTAGCCCCATGGCGTGGTGAACATCGCCCCCCTAGGCCGTTGCAACGGGCGCCAGGAGAGTCTGCAATTTTCGTTGCCTGAGAGGTGATGCGGCAATCTGAACATGGCCTGCGCGAGGCTTGGATGTGGCTCGGGATGCTGAAGAAACACAGCTGTCCCCGTTGATTTTGAGGATTTGTAGCACCCCCAAATCTTCTTCGACAAGGTTGAATCGCTGCCCAATGTGGGCTGGATGGTTTTGTTTGCTTCTTGCTCTCTGTTTGCTCCCTTCAATGTAATACTTCGTTTCGGCAGATCATGTCTTCCTGGTTAGTAGTTGTGTTGCCTTCATCTTCGCTGGTTTGCAAATACGGAAAGGATAGCAATCATGATCAATTATGGATCTACCAGTAGCCGGGAATCAGTTTGAGGCCAAGACCCTAGCTATAGATGACCGTGCGTACATAGGTGAATCTAGGACAACTATGAGACATCGTGTGTACGTATGGACATACGGTAGAACACCAGCTGATCAAATGGTGGCTGTTCTTCAGACATTGGCCAAAAAATCGCCCCTGTTTTTAATCATTTGTTTTAGTTAATTGTATCATTTTCCCTATCATTCAAAAAAATGATAAACCATTGAAACATACGAGGTGTTTTTCCCTATCATTCAAAACATGGTGTCATTTCTCCCTGAATGGAGGGCATTGGCAACCACGGTACCTCTGGGATCACACCTGTGGTCCTGCCACATCCAACCTTGGGTGGCCTCGCCACCGGTGGCGAGACCATTTTCTCATAGCTCAAAGGTGGTGCCTCCCTGTTGGCAAGAAGCTCCAGGATCCCTTTCTTTAGATATTCTTGGTGATATTTATATATATCTACATTTATTGCATTGAATTTGTATATACCCATGTTTCAATTCAATATTTTTTGGGATGTTGTTGGTGATTATATGATGGTTTGTCAATTGTGGCTCACTGAATTGGGTTGCTTGACAAAGTTGCGTGGTGATAGCCATGCGAGATCCACAGTAG
Organism: Symbiodinium kawagutii; assembly: GCA_009767595.1. Taxonomy (NCBI): domain Eukaryota; class Dinophyceae; order Suessiales; family Symbiodiniaceae; genus Symbiodinium; species Symbiodinium kawagutii. The sequence goes on from VSDK01015066.1 coordinate 185,655, forward strand.
CTATCGGCAGCTAATAAACCACCACAATGGTTGCACAGTAAACCACCCGCTATGCAAATGGCAAAAGTGCTGGCGTTTTTCGCGATCTCTGATGCTTGTAGCAATGAAGCCATAGCCCCATGTTGCGGGGCGAAGCTGGGGGTCATAGTTGCATTCTTGATGCAATTGAGAGGCACCACCTTGTGATAGATGTCCGTGTGTGGCAGCTCGCCACGGTGAGAGCCTGCACCATGGCAAGCTGCACCCTGTGAAGAAAAGCTGGAGCCCTGGCTGCCTCGGAGCTACTGTGGCGGCTGCGTGGCCCACCACGGTTGTAGCCATGGGGGTACCCCATCATTTTGGTCAACATGGCGGCTAGGACACCCAACAGTGCTATGTCCCTTCTGGTGTCGATGTTAACCATCATATGTAGCACCAGCCACTGTGAACCCCCACATAGTTCGTAATTGGTTATGTTAACCATTACTGACATTATTGGTTGCCAATGATTCCTATCGTTTACTATTGTGAACCGTTCTCAACCACGGCTATGGACAGACCATTTAAGTTGAGATGTCAGCAACCCTGGAGCCACCCTGTATCACTGAGCTACATGCTGCTCCTGCACCTATTCGGGGCATGTTTTTCCTTCCAAAGTTGCAAGTTCAGTGCAAGATTCCAGGGCAGCCATTTACCACTATTGTTGTCCGTCAACCGCATCATGACTAAGCATTTCTAGGGATTGTGGACGATAATTGGCAAATTGCCGAATTTCATGTTGTCTGGTTTCACTGTTTAGGTATGTGCCCCCCCACCCGTGGATTGGGCCTTACTTAGCGAGCGGATTGGATCGTGTCGCGCTGTGTGGTGTCATCATCAGCCATGATTACCAAAGCCAATGCTCATGTACAGGTTCCCAAAGGTCAAGCACTTAAGTCAATGGTTTCGAATGCAGCAAATTACGACCACGACTGAGCTCATCAGTAACGAACCATCAAGGGGGAGAATCCACATCTTACCACCACCACCACCACAACCATCCATGCTGGGCGTTGGCTTAGGTCCAGGCTGAGTTTCGAGTGACGGCCCCAGAGCTGCTGTTGGTGGCACAGTTTTCGAGTGTAACAAGGTTGTCTGGTTGGTGGTTTCAAACTTTTTTTATTTTCTCTAGTAGAAAACCAGTTGGTTGAAAATATTTCAATTACTCTAGTAGTTATTTTTCAAATATTAACCATTGGTTGGTTGACTAATATTTTTCATAGGGGTTCAAACCGCCAACCAGTTGTTCTAGGACAGACTTTCCCAACCGTTCTGGTTGCTGGTGTAGTCCCAGAAATGCTTGGGGAAAATCGACGCCAGAAATGGTTGGGAAAATCCACTTTGGAAACCACCTCTAATTGGTCGTTAAATCACTGCCTTCCTAAGGGCTCTTTCACAGACGTCCGTGCCGTGATCTGCTCATGCCAAGGCCCTTACCCATGTTCGTGGCAAGCACGCCACATCCCGAGGAGAGGTGCCCAGTTTACACGTCCAACGGCATGCCACCTGCATCCAAAGAGGTCATCGACTTGGTGGTTTGATCTGAGTTTTACCATCTGGCTATGGTGAATGGTTACCTGGCTTGTTAATGACCAACAATTGCCAATAATATCCAACCAGAAAATATGGAATATATATATATATATATCTATATATATATATACCAGCTAGATGTTGCTAAGGGTCAATATTAAACATCCAAAACGGGTGCAGATATTCACATCCCAAAACTAGTTTGGTCAGTTGATACAGGATAGGAACACCAGGGAGGGCCCCCCCCGAGCTGCTCATGGCTGATGGGCTACCTACGAACGAACCAGGAGAACCAGGTATCCTTCAAGCCATCCACGGCAACAACGGGTGTTGGAACATTTCAAGACTTACTCCCAGTTGTGACCATGAAAACGTGGGAAATTGGTTGCCTTTAACGTTTTAGGAGTACCTTTTTGAGATGGCTTTTGGACAACACAACTAGCGATCGATCAATGTGTCCCTTGCTCCGCGGATCAAGCCCTTGAGCTTGGTGAGTTGCACTTTCGCATCCCATCTCGCACCATGGCTGCCGGATCCCCAGTGAGCGCCACTGAGCTTCCCCTTGACTTGGTGAATCCGCCAGTCGCAGTCGATGAGCCCTTGGATGCTCGTGACATTGAGTTGGTTCAGACCACTTTCAAGAAGGTTGCAGAGGTGGGTCCCGAAGCTGCAGGCCGAATCCTTTTCGGTCACATCTTCCGCATTGCCCCTGAAGCCAAAGAACTTTTCTCCTTTGCCAAAGATGAGGAGACGATGTGGCTGCCAGGAAGCAGATTGGAGAAGCACGGGGCAAGGGTTGTGAACACAGTGGCCACCGCGGTGTCTTTGTTGAATGAGCTTGAGACATTGGTCCCTGTCTTGCAGCGTTTGGGCTTGCAGCATGTGGGATACAAGGTCTTGCCGCCTCACTACGATGTGGTCGGCCAAGCATTCATTGCCACTTTGGAGGATGCTCTCCAGACTGAGTTCACTGAGGCCGTGAAGAATGCCTACTTGAAGGTCTGGAAGATTGTGCAGTCAACCATGATTGGAGACAATTATGCTTGAGTACGGCTCAAAGATTTTGTGCCACTGAGTGCTTGATTGTCCGCTTCCTGTTGGGGCAGTGGATACTAAGGCATGAAAAAAAGCCTTGGAGAGCAAAGTGGAGTTAGATTTCATGCAACGGTCCAAGACCTTGTCATGCTGGCGAATCTGGCAGCACCATGAGCTCCAGCGCAGAATCGCATTGTGTACTCCGAGAAAAGCCAGCGCATTGTTTGTGAGTGTCTGTGTACCAGTCATCATTTGTTGGAACCATCAAATCCCAGCAAATCATCTATCCCACATAGTTTTGGGTTGTGCAGTTTGGGGTTGTAGGAAGCAATCAAGTCTCGAAACTCTCGATTTACGGGGAAAATCTTAGCCGGATGACCTTATGGTGGTGACTTCAATGTCGCCATGCCTCGGGGATGCTCCACCACGCAGTGCTTAGGATGTAGACTGGGCTGAACAAACACATGTTTTATCATTTTTTCGTTTTCCTGTGCTGTCATAGAAACCTACTTGCATCCATCCGTTCCTAATCGACTACAAATAAGGAACACGGCAGCAAACAATATACTGCACACATAAATGATACATACTCAGATAGTTATATGTATATATGTATTTTTAGAGATGCATGATTATGCATCCATTGACATATACTTTGTGCATGTTCATGGGTGGGGCTTTACGTATTTACATACAAGAGACATATGCACGGATATCTCAATTTTATCTACCTCCCTATCTACCTACCTACGTACCTATCTAGCTATCTAGCTAGCTATCTAGCTATCTAGCTTTCTATCTATCTGTACTGAATGTATGTTTCGAAAGTAACGCACACAAATTTGCATATGTACCTGTACTATTTACATCTATACACATGTGTTTATACACATCGGCGATGATAGATTGGATGTGTGCGTTTGCCTCTGCCTGTGCTTTCACTCACATGTGTACGAAAATCCGCGTGCAATCTGGGTCAACCACATGCCGTTGCCCCAACTCCCGCTGGGAGTTGAGCACCGGCGTAGCTGGGGCCCACCCCAGGACGTCTTTGTTGGCGCGGCCACCGTGGTGACCATTTCCTTGGGCGTGAGTGGCGAGGTGCCTCGCAAGGGCGTCACCTGGGTCACCCACCACTACTTGTAGCCATCGTTCCATGGGAGATCCATGGATCATCAAAGGTCATCATAGATCCAGTTTTGCCCCTTAGATTTCATGGTAGATCCCCAGCTTTCCCCAGCTATTTATGGTGAAACTGGAAACTGTTGATTGCAGTGGATCCACCATTGCTGATTATTGGCTTATTGGTCAAAGTCGTAGTTCGCAACTGCCTTTGATTTTGCAACTTATATTGCGCAACTATTCGGTGGGATTGTTTGGGTGTGTCAAGACGAGAAGTAGCACACTGAGTTCAATTTTTGTGTCATGCTTGGTGGTGTTCTTGAGATCAATTTTTGTGTCATGCTTGGTGGTGTTCTTGAGAAAGTACCGTATCCCGAGTGGGGAATCATTCAGCCCACGAGCCAAGATGTGTTTGGGTAGTATGTTCACAAGAAGATGTATCACACATCACTGCTATGACACAATCATTGGGAAGACATATTTGCTCCAGCTTTACCTGGGCAAGTCATCAGAAACAAGGACGGCAGTTGATTTCGTGTTTCCCCGCGCCAGTGCCGCATCTATATATTGAGTGCCATTTAGAGTTGGCGGTTATTTGCGAACCAACCAACACAACACAATCAAGCATCATGACCCACAAATTATCAGTTATATAGTTCTGATTAAGCATCATAAACCATCATAAATCACAAGCCCTCATGTACAGTCAATTCACCATCAGTTAACCGTCATCAACATCCACAACAGGTGGGTATGGTTAACCAACTAACAGCTACTAACCAGCCAGCTACACTTGGCATATCCCCATTACATCAATATCCTGCATTCCTTGTTGTTTATTAATACTTATCAATCATCATTCACAAACCAACCATAACAGCCTCGCATAGCAGTACATGGTCATTGGTGATGATCAAACATGATCAATCATAACACCCTAATGCTTCATGAAGGCCAATCATGCGAGAATCAACATAGTTGAACATCATTTTATTGACCATCATTCACTATACGGGTATTTTTATGATCATTGAGTAACCACTACTAATCATCATCGTATAGCCAGCATCAGCCATCAATATTCATCACCAAGCAATCCCAACTCAGCATCAGCACAATCAGAAACATCACAAGCATCATGAACCAACTATACCAACTGTCCTCAACCTACCAACCTACCGACTGACCAACCAACCACGCAACGAACCAACCAACCTACCAATCAACCAACCGACCCACGACACCAACCGACCACCCACGCCTTGGCGAGCTCAGGTGCTGCTGAAGCCTGGCGCCATCCTTTTGGAGATCCTGGCGCCACAGTCCTATCGCTTCGAGGAGTGGTTAATATAAACCATGATCCACGGTGAGTGACGGTGGTTCAATAATGATTCAGAATGACTAAAAGTGGGTTTCAGAATGACTAAAAGTGGGTAATGGTTGATGGTGATTGTAGTTCATGGCAACCACTATGGTTGGTTGTCACGTGGCGTCCGTGGTGTCCGTTTCGGGAACAGGAAAGCTGCTTGGAAAGCGGCGTTGAGAACCTCTTACCCTTTGCGAAGAACTGCAGCGGCGTGGGGCGATTGGCACAGGTAGGGACTCTGGCAGAATGGCTGCAGTCGGTGACCAGCATCTAAAACCGAGGGTTGATTGCAATGATATAGTTGTCAATTATCCGGACAGGATTGCTGGGTTTTCACCCCACAAGTGGTGGATCATCTTCTTGGTCAAATTCAGCATAGCTTTCTACAGTGGGGGTACAATCGAGGCTGTGAAGAGCTCTTGGAGCTCATGGGTTGATATTCCCAACTGCTGCTCGATGTTTTGACACGTTTGCTTGGAGAAATGGTGGTTTCTCAAGCTATTGGGAACCTCCAAAATTATGGGTGGTTGAGTACTATGAATGGCTATTAAACGAGATGATTTGGGGGTTGCCCCTATAACTTGAAAAACCACTATATGGTTTCTATTTCATGTGGCTTGTATGACTTCGGTTGATTATGGTTTTCTCCAACCATAGTCAGTACTGGGCAAATATGGGAAAATATGTTTTCCGCCCACAATGGTTGATGGTTGCCGAGGAATTATGGACACAGCTGGTTCCGGATGTATCACCACCGCTCAACCATAGACATCGTCATGGTTGCAGTCTCAATGCTAAACCTAGCTAACTACTCAATATGATGATGTATCATTAGCTATCATTAACTACTACTATAGGATTTGGATGTGGATGATCACCAAAGCTTAAATAACTAGTAGTTGGCCATGGTGAAGCGATTGGTTGATGGATACAAAAGATACAGTACAGTGGTACACTACTTACTACTCATACTGGTTCATCACTGAAAAATATGAATCAAATGTCATGATCAGCGACTAGATGGTTATTCATAACCAGATGGTAATTACTGATGCCTCATGCTGTAACCGTTTCGATTACCATTGCTGCTTAATTGTGCGGATTATGTGCATTTAGCCAGTTGTAGTCATTATCCTGTCGCTTGCTAGTAGTATTCACAACTGATTATTATTGATCACCATAGTTATTATACTCATTGCAACCATTACTCACATAAACTGTCATTTGGCTATATCCATTACTGCTGCTTGACCAAGAAAATGGTTTTAAGAGTAATCACTTGATTTATCAGAACTATCAATTGCTTACCGTTGCTGTTTACTGGGAGTGAATCATCATGATAGTCACTACCAATCACCAGTAATCTCTAGCAATTAATATAGTCATTAGTCATTAGTCGTCCCTAGTAATTAGTCATTTCTAATAAATCATTATAGTTAATCCATCACTAGTAATTTGATCACTATTTGATCACTTCTAGTCATGGCTAGTAATTACTCCCATAACTCCCAGCAGATCTCTATTTGATCACTAATTTGTTCACCATTTGTTCACTCCTGACTTATTTGCTAGTAATTACTCCCACAACTAGTTCACTCCCTAGTCATTTGCCGCTAATGATTAGTAAACTGGTAATTGCCAGCAATTACTCCCTCTACTAGTGATTGCTAAGAAATGTTTGTTCACTCCCTCGTTATTTGCAGATCGATCACTAGGAGATCAACACCACAGCCCGCCATCATCCAGGTCACCGGAACCTCCGACAACGACGCTTGGGAGCCGGGAAGCCAAGCTGTTGAGCCGTGAATCCGATTCGATGGCGCGTTGGCCAAGCCACCAGCCATTGCCAATGGGTAATCAGCCTATGGTTAGGAACGAACCAATGGCTATTAATGGTTAATGGTTCAGAAGTCTTGGTTAATCCATGGTTAGTAAGGATTGATAAGGATTAATAAGGATGGATGAGGATGATGAGTGCGGATAAATGCGTAAGGACGGTTACCAACCAATGGTCAAGAAGGATCAATGGTTCCTAATGGGGAAAAAAAACAACGAGAATTGGAGATGTACCAACCACGTGGCTACGGGCCATAGCCAACCATCCGAAAGAATGGTAAGAAAACATCCCAACAGCTCAAGTACTGTGGCTGCTTATGGGATGTGACCAGCAACGGGTACAGAGGCCCTTGACCCACATCAATATAGTTGCTGGTCATTCATGAAGCCCGATACCACCCAAGGCTTTGATGGTGTTAAACAGCAATGGTTGGGCCTGGAACATACCTTGAGGAAAGGACGTCAATCGTTCAAGGCTGGTCCAGTGGCTGCCACCAAGGCCAGGGAATGTCTTCAACATCAAGCTGCGCTTGGCACAGAACGGAGACATCAACAGTAATCGGGATGAAAGTCCCTTGGACGTCCCATACAGACCCAGCGTTGGTTGATTTGTGCAAGATGAGCCCACCTGATCTTGGTTATTTGAAGCCGACAAAAAGCACACACACATACGCTGTATTTTGTTTGTGTTCATATTCATCTCAGTATATAGATGTATATATGTATTTAAATATATATATATATATGTATGAATATACAGTTGTAGATGTATGAATATACAGTTGTAGATGTATGAAAATACAGTTAGATATATTGTATATACATATACATTTCTTATACCTATGTACGCTTGAAAAGTGTGTGTGGAGGGGGTTGTTTATGTTCAGCTTGCAGAGGCTGGCCGCGGCGTAGTTCAAACATTCCCAAGCCGTGTTCCGTGCGAACTTTTTGGCCCAGAGGAAATTATCCAGAAATCGCCTCCAGCACGTGTGGACTCAGGATGGTTTGCAGACCTCTGGACTTCTGATACCTCTCAGCACGAACCTCAGTCCAAGTTTCCTTCCCAGTTGACACCACGCAGGTTGTTCTGCCGAGTTAAGTAAAGATATTCTCAGTTTGACACTGGCATAAGGCTGCCAAGTCTATGGAATGTACATCATGGGTTTGTTCCTCTTGGCTGTTACCGCAAAGTACAACCACTGTATGCTCATTTTTTGATTGAAACCAATGATTTTGGAGGTATCTTTCTTGTTCCATGGCAAAATGAGCACAAGGGCAGAGGACAAGAGACCGGACGACCGGCAAGTTTCTGGTGACAAGTGGGATAAAGAACAGGCAACAGAGGAAGCTTCCCGACGGCACTTCAACAAGACTCAAGAAGAACCTCCTTCAACAGCCAGATATTGGGAAGAATGGGGTACAGCAAGATTCATTGGAGTTTCATTAGAGTTCCAACTTGAACAGGTCCATAGCTGCTGTTGAAAGCATCCCCTATGCCTGGCTGCAAGGCAAGTGGATGACGTGGTCGTCACAGTTGGACCAGCCATTGTGGTGCGTGTCTTTGCAGATTGCGATTTTTAGGGAAGGCATCTTGGGGAAGTTGGGGAAGCCTCCAGTGGCCTGGTCAACCAAGAACCATGCAATAGAACAGGTACAACTCATAAGATTACCAGACATTATGATCACATAGTCAATAGTTACATGTCAATATATCTCAAATCTCATCATGAAATCATGGGCATTTGCTTGGCTTCCCAATCTATTCATAGCGGTATAGCCAAGTGGCTGGTGCTTGAGCCCGGGGGTCTAAAGCTCACGGGTGGGATGAGAGGTGCCTGGCCTGTGGGTTGATGAACTAAGATGGGTATGGATCACTGGGTGAACATCCCAACCGCTCGACTGGTCATTGATGGAATGTTCGCAAGGGGTATGGGGTGTTGACCCACAGCCATGTGAACTTCGAATTATTACATGATACTAATGACATTCATGATGATCATTCATGGTGATGAAGCAACAACAATGGATCTAGCCTGTTCATAAATGGAGACACTGCAAGGGTTTTGGAAATAGTTGGTAGTTATGCTTGGGGAAGAACCAAAGGAGAGATGGAATGGATACAATCTTATAATCTGGTGGCAACTTTTGCGTAGTTCGATTCGCGCTTTGGTGAGCTCGCTAGGGGACTACAATAGACCTTTTACATGTTGGCTGTCATCATTTTTCGGCTTGGCTGCACCGCCTGCACCACGTTCCATGAAAGTGGTGGGAGTGTGGCTCATATCTGAAGCCTTCGTTTCTTACCGTTATATTCTGAAAGCAAGAATCAAAGGAAACTGGCAGAGCCTCCGACAAGATAGTAAAAAGCAATACTTCCAATGCAGAGAAGATAGAACTTCCAGAGAATGTATTGAAACCCATATTTCCACCCCAGAAAAGGCATAATTGAAAACAGAAACCAATAGAACCCAAAGTTCCCAAATACAATAACTCTACGTATTTGACATCACTTCACCATAAAGTAACGACTAATAACGCTTGCCCACAAATAAAAAAGGTGGGATCCAGTTGTTTTAACGAGTTGCTGCTTGGTGCAGCCTTCCAAGGAGATGCTGCTGCAGCATTGTGGGACCCAGTGGACTTGGGACGTTCCAAGATCCTTCGTGTGGAGGTGGGAAGTCTATCAGGGCGTGTTGAGGTGCCGGGGATATTGCGAAAGAATGCATGCAGATGGTGGTTTCATGGGGTTTCTTTGGAGTGACCCCCCAAGTTATGGTGGGTTTAGTACCATAAAAGGTTAGTACAAAGGACGATGTAGGGGTACCCCTATTTTGAGAAACACCCATATGCATGTGTATGTGAAGTACAATTTGTGCCAAAATTGTTCTGCACAGTGGTGTAGAAAACTGCCATGTTTGTGGGATATCCAAGGTGGTGTGCAGACCATCCAACACTATCGACCATGTCTTAAACATATGTTCAACAGCTCCCATCATCAACCATCATCCACAACGAATATCAACCGTAGTGCCAGTATCCTACATCACTATATGTGTATTCTTCTTGCCACCAAGATTCATGAGCCATGATCAACCGTGATCAGCAATCCTCAAGCATCATTAAGCATCATCAACCATCAAACTAAGGTCAATCATGATCAAATCCATCCATCAACTATGATAACTATGCTTACATAATCATGATCAAAAGCGTCAACCACCACCAACCACCATCAAACCAGCATCAACCATCATTAAACCACCATCAGACCCCATCAACCCCCCTCCATCAGTTCGCCACCAAGCATCACTATCCGCAGCCCCAGGACCGGCTTCTGGTGATCGACACCGCCTGGCTGGTGACCAAGGGGATGGATGTCACAGCCTCGGAAGTTGTGCCTTGGCGAAACCAGGGAGGGATGGCGGTTTTTATCGTGGTCAATCCTTAATAATGGAGTAGATCATGGATAGGGTTCATAATAGTTAACGGTTGAATAACTATCAACTATGACTACTAATGGTGGTTAAGAACTATCACTTTTAACAGGGTGAATTGATAGCGGTGAACACTTAATAACTCATGGTTGATAGGGGTCAATGGTTGGTAACGGTTCTCAGTGCTTCGTTACAGGTTTTGCTGAATAGTGGTGAATTTTGCTAGAGAAAGACCAAGGGGCTGGGGAATGGTGATTTGTTGATTTTGGAGAAAGACCCAGCAAAATGTATGATTTTTTCCGCGGAAAAAGTGGTACCCCCGTGTTTAATGGTTCGGTTTGGTTAGGCTAATTATCCCTTTTCAATTATTATCAACCTTCAGTAACCATGAGTAACCATTGTTGACCATCGTCAAGCTCTCGTACGTGAATTGGCTTGATCATTTACGCTAGTAACAGATGTATCTTTGACCACCAAACCCAACCTTCTGAACCACTGTTAGTCATGATTAACCCTTGTCAAACCAACCATTAACCGTTCTTGATCCATGATTGAGCAAGAATGAACACCAACCATTAACCATTCTCAACCATGGTTTGTTAAGCATCATTCATCCATTATTGACCCATTATTAACCCATTATTAACACCAACCATTGACCATTCTCAATTATTAACCCATTATTAACCAACCCTTGCTTTGCCATGGCAAAAAATTTCAGCTGCTCCAGGCCGTGTTGCTGCCGGACGGCAGCTTCGGCAAGACCGTAGCCTTCGCTCTGCGCAACGCACCGGCAGATGATTCGCCGCGGCCGGAGGGACGGAATGCCTTTCAGGAGCGGTGCCGGATTAAGGTGGTGAATAAACCAGCTGGTGTGAAGCAAGCTGGTTAATATGGTTCCTATGGTTGGTTACTATGGTTGGTTAGTATGGTTAGTTAATACGGTGAATTTCATGAGAATAGTGAGCGACTTTGAACGTATTAACCAACCATAGTCACCAAAAACCAATGAATAAACCAAGCAAGTTGATGGGAACAATTTGTTGGTTGACTATTGTTGAGCCTTGATAGAGAATTGACTAAACAAGATTTGAATATGCTGATCTACAGTCAACCAGCTCATTAACAAACCATAGACCAGCCTGATATTAGTTTTAAAACATAAACCATAATTCATTGCAGTATGGTGTTGAACTGGTCTTACAAACTTATATTCAGCTTGTTGTCCCAGGCATGTGTACGTATTTTTAACAGACCTAAATGCGGTGCCACTTTGCGGGGGGATTCTCAAAGCTGTGGCATTTTGGCGAGAAAGTATTTTTTTCCAGGCACACTCCTCGTAGAAAAACATTGTATAAAGAATGTCGGGCAAAAAAAAGTTCGGGCAATGAATATCTCACTTAGAATTTAGTTCTGCGAGCATTGCTTAGTCTTGGATGCTTTCTTCGCTGCCGCTGTGACGGTGACATGAAACTTCCGGAAGCTCAAGATATTTGTTGAACGTCAGCTACAGCGTTGGGAAGCCCATCCTGGCAGTAGAGAGTTGAGAGCATCGAAGCACCTGACCAGTTGCCGAAACCGCTGGAGTTCGTCATTGCTAAGCCATTGCTCTACCCGCTTGTTGTATCCTCATTCATGGTGGAAAAGCCCGCTAATCAAGCATCAACGATTCATATTGATCCATATCGATCAATATGTAGAACATGGATCAATACATTGTTTTAGTTACTTGTTTGTTGCTTGTGACCGCCTGTTCTCAAGAGTTATTAGTCAAGCACAAAGCTTTACCATGCATGTCACTTGAGAGCACCGCTGCCCTTGAGGAGTTGGTGCTCCGGACATCGATTGGAGGCTACAGAGTCGAAGGTGGCGCACTGGGAAGACTACCGGTCATCGGAGTTGAGCTGTAAGGTTTGTGGTTGGATGTGGTTGGATGTGGTTGGATGTGGTTGGATGTGGTTGGATGTGGTTGGATGTGTTGGGTTTCCCTACTCAAGCTGACAACTTGAGATGGTTGACGTATGATTCCTGGTTGGTTTCCCCACTAAGGAGAACAACAGCTTGACATGCTTGAGAGAACTCATCGATGAAGAATCCCGTGTTTTTTTGTTCTGGGTCCAAACATTATGTGGAGGCCCATAGAGACTACAGGGGTTCGGAACGCACTATCCATGTTCACCTCGCTCCACTACCAGCATGCTTGTTTCGGCTGGGTGCCACACCTGTACTTTTCAGCAAATGATGTGAACTGATATGAACCCCTCAGCGATCCAACAAATTCCGGCATGGGATGACACTGATGACAACTGTCGATCTTGACAGTGGCATCTACCCTCCGATCAATAAACCTAGCTAGTGGAAAATCACCGGCTTTATCATTTGCTCAAACTCCCAGGGCGCGAAAAAAACGATTCTGGCAAAAACATTAAGCATCACAGATTGGTGACAAGAAGATGAATCCCTTTTTTCTAGGCAAAGTGACAGGAAGACACCTGCAATCAGCTCAGGAAGCTTCAGGAAATCCTAAAAGCTTTCCCTTAGACCGACCGCCCAACCCACCAAGCTGCCCAGCATCAGCCAAGCACCACGTAAACAGCAGCAGATGTCACCCACCAGGTGCCACAGCGGCCATTGGCGTGGGCGCCGCCTATGCACAGACAGAGCCCTGCTGCAATGTTTTGTCACAGAAAGATCACAGAAGTGAACCTGAAACGGTCATGCCTTCAACCACTGCTGGAATTGCCGAAGTATCTTTAATTCGATTAACGATCATCATAAGCGGTTTTCATAGAATTCATTGCTTATTATGTTATCGATAGGTTGGATTTGCGGTCTTCTACTTCTGCATTTTTCTGCGCACTGAAACTCCGTGATCAACCAAGAAGCTTTTGCCAATTGGGTCAATCTGTACGCTTCCAAAAGTATCGTTTTACTTCTATGATATTTATATATATATATATGTGTGTATATGTTAGCCAACTTGGTGTATAGTTCATGGTTGGCTAATAGTTCTTCATGAAGATTGGTGAACAAGGGTAATGGGATTTGGCAAAACTCCCATGTACCAAATTCCTTGACAGGCCCATTTTTTGGAGGACATGTTTGGAAGGGCTTGGCAGAAGTCGACAAAGTTGTCTGCCTCTTAGCCACATCTTCCCGCTGAGAATTGCTAAGGATCTCAGCTCCTTCGTGATAGGCGTGGCATGGGTTACATGGGTTACCAGGGGGTGAAGTGTGCAGTGGAGGATACCGATTTAGTGGCACTGCAGTACCCGTTATCCTCCAGAATGTAGTATATACCAACAACGAAGAGTTGACCACTCAGGATTGAACATCCCAACTGTGTGGTATGTCTCCATACAGATACCCTTGCAAATGCTGTCGCTGTCAACAAGGCAGATCTGGGATTGATGGGATTTGGTGGCTAGAGACCAGGAAATGCCTTGGTTGCAAATGTTTACAAGAATGTTTGAGCATTTTTTCCGGTGAACTATTGTGAACCTACTGATGGGACGATTTCATGCTCCGTTTGTCAAGCATTTTGGGGTGGCCGGAGATCCAGCGGATGTGGAAGTGATTTTAACTTTGGGATCCCAAGTTGTGCTTACGATTTGGTGCCACAATGGTTCAACTGGCACATGATCGAACATGTTTTTCCATGGGATGTGCAAAAGGACAACCATACAAAATGTTGCGCAATCATAGGAGACAACAAAGTTTGGAAGTGACCCCAACAGTTTCCTTTTGTTAATAGTGATTGATAATGGTTAGTAATGGCGAATAGTGGTTAATAGTGGTTGATCATGGTCAATAGTTGTTCCATTTTGTCAAGCAGACACGACCAACTCACAGAAACTGGGACACCATTTGCACCGCTGACCGAGTGGCAGGTATACGACTTGAAACGCCATCTGCGCTGCGATTGGGTGCCATACGAGTGTCTGCACCGCCACACTACACCTTCTCCTGCGATGGGTCACTCGGTAGTGGCTTCACCAGAAAAAGCTTGGGTCCAGGAATGATAGGTATCCCTGAAACAGAACACATGCCGCCTTGTGTGTACAATGCAACTAGCTCGCAGTTGGGGTCAAGAGGGGGAAGAGTGATGCGATGTGATGTTGCAGAATCATTGTTCGAAGTACAATAGCACAATCAAGCTATACTTGAAGATTTATGTATTGAGTCAAAAGATTATCCTCATTGATGTTCCATTTGTATACTAAAGCACAACTACTATTTCAAACGGGTTTGTTTCCCTCTTCAAAACTAGCGGGGTACATTCAAAGCTAGGGAATGCCCAATCGACATTTGATGCCGAAGCCAACAACTCCTACGCCAGATTAGCAGTTGGCTAATACCGCCTGCCAATACGCTTCGTTGAGCATTGTCAAGATGGTTCTTCTACATGGGAGTTGCGCAAAAGGTCCTTGTAAGGGCTTTAGCTTACCACGAACTTTCATGTTATGAATCAACGGTTCGCTAAAGTTTTTTTCTCGAATTCGCTAAAGAATTTTTTTTGTCGCGAAAGTTTTTGCGAAAGTTCATTTTGTACTGTTCTCACAGCCCATGACGGAAGAAAACAAAACATGAAGTTTATCAGGTCCTGAAAGATCAGAGTCATTTCGCGAAAGTTTCGCTAAAGTATCGCGAAAATAATCGCGAAAGATCAGGTTCTTTGTGAAGAGCCTCCCTCCTAGATGAGACGGGCATGTTGGCCAGATCTTATATTGAAGACTGTTTGGGGAGATCCTGAGATGGACAGATGAGATGTGTGAAGAAAAGGTGAGCAAAGACTCGAGGACAGGGGACTCATGTCCGATCTCCAAGATTGCCGGATATTTTGAAATCCTTATTTACACATATTTACACCATCCAAAACAAAGAGCCTTTGGGCCCGCGAAAGTTAAACATGGAGTTCGCCAAAGTTTCGCTAAAGAAAATGTTTTTCTCGCTAAGACATCCGTTCCCGGAAAAAGGAATTTTGATCAACGCCCACATGAGTGAGTTTTGATGAGAATTGTGCAAAGAGTGGCAGTTGCTTCCGTGCACATTTGATGCCCCGCTTTTCTGCCAGGGGGTTTTCCTTTGGAAAGATATTGAAAATTATTTGTCCATGGCGAACAAGCTTGAATTAATTTATTGATTGCAACACGTATTTTAGCTCCGAAGGCGAAGACTGGCTCGCTAAAACGCTGGTTCGTTTTGTTGGACACTTGTTTGCTGCAACATGTCAAAACACATCAAGTGTTGATGAACAAGTGTTGGTTACATATCTACACTATAGTAGATATGTAACACTATTTGTTGATAAGGATGTAGATATGTTTTTTGGTTGGAACACAAAAAACAATGATTGGTTCCTTATCTACAGACCCGCGAGGGGCATGCCTCGATCCTGGCCTTCAGGATCTCGGCTGGCAACACTCGGCTGCTCAACACGGCCGTGACCGTGATCCCTGCGTGCCGTGTGATTGTGATGCTCGGCTGGACATGGTTGAGCCGTTGCAGTGGCAACATGGGGTGTCCAGGAACGTACCCAAATATGGTTTGGAGTAGAAGATCTTCACTCGATTTATGGGGTGTGAATTCACTTTCTAAATGTAGATCGTTATGGAGGATTGGAGGTCCTATCAGAAAAGTGATTGGGAAAGGTCTGGCCATTTCGGGGTGATCATTGTTTCGAGATCGAAGACCACAGGTGCCCATCTAGCGGGAGCTATTCCCTACTGTTGACCATTATAATCCCCGGAGCAACCATTGGTCGAAACCATCATAGAGTAGTTATTTAACCATTATTGGTAGTTATTATCCCCTATTACTAGCCATGTGGCACTAGGGAACCCCATGCCACTGTAAGCTATTGTTAGTTATTATCCCCTACTATTGTTAGTTATGATCCGTCATTAGCCATTATCAACCATCTAGCTATTATAAACCATAGCAGCTCTTATAGGGGATAAAGCTACTATAGCTAGTTACTAGTAGCTACTATGTGCCACATGGTTAGATGTTAGCTATTAGCCAACTGGTTTAGCTAACTATTGTTAGTTATGATCCCCTGTTATTAGCCATTATAAACCATCTAGCTATTAAACCATAGTAGCTATTATAGGGGATAAAGCTTCTATAATTAAGTAGCTATTACAGGGGATAAAGCTTCTATAATTCACCATGTAGCCACTATAAACCATAGTTCCCATTGCAAACCATTGTTCTTAGCCATTCCAAACCATAGTAGCCATCGTCAACCATAGTTTTTGGCCATTATGAACCATTTAGCCATTCTAAACCACCATTTTTCTATACCACGTGGCACTGACCCCATGCCGTGCCAGGAGTGCCTTTGAATCGGTGCTGCAGCTGGAGGAAGCTGAGCCCGGAGGTCCACAGCATGGCTACGACCGAGGCGACGTGGTGATGGATGGTGGGTGGCTGGGGGATGGCTGGGGATGGTTGGTGATGGTTAAGTAGGTAGGTTTCAAACTGATTTATGATGGTCAGCACCTGATAATGTGGTGATGCTGGTTTGTGCTGATGCTTGTGACTACGTATGGTTAGGAAATGGGTTCCGACAAGGGGTCGTGACGGTGAACTTTAGAGGCAACCGCTGATCAGAGCACATTTCATGGGTATATAACTGTGGCTGATCATCAATCAATCACTCATCATTCGCCATCAATTAGTCATCACAATGAACTATCACTGAACCCACGTGATTCACATCGCGTTTTCCACTCGTTGATCAATGGGAAAGATGTGTTCTACGGTTGGCAGAAGACTTGTGACTTTCATTTCCAGGCAACCCTTGGAAAGTTGCAAATAATTATTTAGTGAAAAAAGTGTAAAATAATTTTGTGTGGGGGACTGAGTGTGTAAAAAAATAGTGAAAAAAAATAGTGAAAAAAAATAGTGAATAGAATAGGGTTTAAAAAAAAGTGAAAAATAAAAGTGAATGGAAACTGGGCACAACACTCGCTCCAACTGCACACTGCTCAATCTTTTTCTTCCACCGACAGAGCCGTGGGTCGCTCACTGCAATTGCACGGGGGTGTAGCTGCAACAATTCAGTCTTGATAAAATGAATTACAAGAACAATTTATCCCTTGACAATGGTAAGTTATTCTCCAATTCTCTAGTGACCCTATTGAAATTTCATACAGTACTAAGTAGGAGTGCTTGGTAACATTGAGCTTGGTTAGTGAACATTTCTGCGTCGCATCGGTCGTTGCAGTCTCAAACCCCAAAAGCTGCAAAACCTCGAGAGTCTCGAGGGCTGGCGGCTAGCTTTCTGCTAGCAGCAACATATCAAGATGTACTGTACGGTGTCATGGCTGGACTGCTTCACGGGCTATCTTAAGAAGGACAGGATGCACCAGGCCCTCTTCCTCTTTCACAGTCTCATAGTTTGTGGAAAGCATCACATCCACATTGGCCACAGCGCCCTTAATCTTGTCGTCCTTGATCTTCCATGCGCGCATCCCTTTGCTGATTGCTGTGGCAAGGCCCATCTCAAGAAACAAGACTGCACAACTTTTGACAACGCCCTGGCACTCAGCAATGACTTTGCCAAGCTGCTTCAATTTTGCGTTGCCTTGCTTGCCATCTTTTTCAGCAAAAGTTGCCAAACTCTCAACAAACTTGACAGCTGTTTGGATAGTCTCCTGGGGTGCGATTCCAAGCAGCTACAGTGAACAGCCAGCAGCTTGCAAATGCAACTAACTAGCTAGCTAGCAGCTAGCAGCTAGCTAGCTAGAATCTAGAAGCTAGTAGCTAACAGCTACAAAATGTCGTTCCCCCAAACTCTAGACTCTAGACTCTAAATCAAATACAACTTTAACATTACCTTCACTCATTACAGTCATAGTCATAGTTCATAGTCATAGTCATAGTCACCGTTGTGGGTCCATAACATTAACAACCATCAACTACCAACTAAATAGAATAGACTATAGACATTAAAAAACAACCTTGTCACTTCACTACATCAACTTACAAAGCAATTCAAGGTCTTGGTAGACTGACTCCCAGTTGCTAAGTCCGAGTCTAAGTACAGTTATAGTTGAGTTGAGTTATGTCATGCTAGATATAGTTACTGGACGTAGACATAGCTAGTTAGAATTGTATACCTACTACTGAACTTAACTATGTAACTATTTCACCTCATAGTATAGTATACAGTGCACTTCTACACGGAGGCGACGGTAACGTAGATTACATTACAAGAGTGTAGAAGATAAAGCAGTTGATGAATGAATGGCAAGACATGTAATAGGACTATGACTGACTAGTGACTAGTGACTAGGACCAGGAGGCGATTGAGTGGCTGACTGATGAATTGCAGTCCTGTGAGAACTTTTCCAGATTGGAGCGAAGATTCACACCACCTCCCTTGGCAATCTTTTCCGAAGCAGACAGCACAGCCTTCTCATCAGCATCATGCGCCAAGTCTTGCTTCCACGATGTGCCCTCAAAGCCCAAAGCACCAAGTTCGAGTAAGTTCTCCTTTCCGTTGTCCAACAGGGAAATCAGCTGAGATGATGCAAAGGACACCACATCTTCGAGCAAATCTGAGGAAAAGACATTCTTGGTGATCAGGTCCATTCGAAGATTGAAAAAAGCCGTGTCCATGTCCATATCGGTCACATCTGAAGCCTCTGTTTGCTCCAAACGACGAGTTGGGACAGACAGAGCAAAGTATTCGTCAAGATTCAACAGCAAAGCACGCACCTCCTGTCTGCCCTTTTCGAATGCTTGCAAACCCTTTCCTTGTAGATCATTGGCCACAATGGTGCCAGCATCATGCCCCAGACTCTCCAAAGCAGCCCGCGAAGCCTTCAAAGCCCATGTGGCTTTGACCAAGTCGAGCTGAAAAATGATGAGCTTCATGTGGGGATGGCTGGTCAACTTGAACAAGCTCTTCATGCAAAGGTGGGCTTCTGAAATAGACTTTCCAACATCTGGGTTTGTAGTGTTGTCCACCTGATGCTGGCATGCTTGGCTCCCAAACTTTACGAAGGAATAGATTGAATAGCTACTGACTACCGACTACCGACTACCGACTACCTACTGACTACTGAATAAACTGATGACTAGTGACTAGACTCACCTGCTACTGACTACACTACACTACACCTACACCTACTGCACTGTTAGGGCTAGGGCTAGGGCCTTAGGGGCCTTAGGGGTACTGAGCAACTGAAAAAAAAAACTCAAAACTGTCCACTGTTACCTGGTTGGTACCTGTTGCTTGTTGCCTGACTAATTGACTAATTGTTCTGAGTCAATTTGGCCTTTTGAGGCCTTTTGCACCACACACACACACACACGCGCACACACACTCATTTGCAAGACACTTCAATACACTACACTATGTCGCTATGACACAAACAATATTCAATATTTAATTTAGAATTATTAGCTTAGTAGATATCATAGTAATATGAACATATGATTAATATTATAGTTAAAATATGTTGAATAAATTCAATATGTTGATTTTTGTTACTTGATAAAAAAAATGTATGGTGTAACTGTAACTGGGTGTAACTGACTCATATAGACACCAAGTCACTAAGTCACAAATCATAGATGCTGAATATGGTGATTTAGAATTATTTGTAATTATATATATATGTATAATATATAAATATATATATATATATAAAGAGATATACTCACTCATCACAGCATAGTAAAGTACAGCACAATGACGCAGGCACGCACACACAAACCAGGCACAAAAACGCAAACGCACCTTCACTTCACTACTTAGTGACTTAGTAGTGACTTAGACTTAGACCTAGTCTCTACCTACTTAGGACTTATGTTAATCTTACACTAACACACTTTTTACACTTACGCCTTACACCATCCACTACACTCTGCACTCTACTCTACTCTACTATATACTCTCCACTGTCCACTCTACACTCTACTCTACTCTTCTCTACTCAACTCTGCTCTACTGATACCAAAGCCCAAAACCCACATCCAACTTCCCAAATGCCACATGAACAAACCTGAACGCCAGGGCACATGGTCCAAAGCAGACTGAAGGTAGAGAAAGGTGCAAGCATGCACTTTGGCCTCTAACCCTAACCCAGTAGGAAGCTTGTTGTTGCATTTCCCAACCGCATCCCGCACACGGTTGGTATCCATTGGAGTGAAAGTTCCTCTCTTGCCAGCTTGCTCCTTGTTGGCGTTGATAAAGTCATCCAAAAGCGCTTCCACTTCCGAAGCTGCCAATGCATCGTTGTGCCCCCGTGCCCACTTCATCACCTGAGTCTGGAGGTCTATGACACCTGCCTCCCTAGGAAATTGTTTGAGCACTGCCAAGAGCACATTCAAGTTCCTGGAAGAAAAAGGCATCTTGCCCTCAGGCGATGATAGCAACATGTCAGCCTTTGCCTTTGCGACTTTGATCATGAGCTCCTCCATAGGTTTGACAGCTCCATCTCGCAATCCCGTTCTGAAGGACTCCAACTGTTCCCAAGCATCTTGAAGAGCACTGAACTCTGGGTTTTCCGCTTCAAGCCGTTGCATCAAAGCATCGAACTTCGGCTGCTGGATCTTGCTGGATGCTGCAGTCCTCATGGCATCGCGAATCATCACATGGATCTGCTCCCTGGACTGAACAACTCCCTCAAGTTTCTTCTGTTGAGCATCCACATCCCGAGTCAGGATTGCTTGCACCGCCTTTTCAAAGATGCCAGGACCCTTGTAGCCAGTGAAGAAGCTGATGGCATCAGGGTCAGGGGTGCAACCACGCACTTGGATCATAGTGGCCACAGCACTGCAAAATTTCTGAAATGTGGACAAATGGCCAAGGAAGAGTGAAGGCAGCTCACCATACAACTGCAATCGTTGCAACACGGCGGTCATCTCTTTGGTCTTCCAGAGCTCCAAGAAATTCTTGCAGAGGGCAACCAAAACAAGCCTTTTCTGTTCAATGGCAATGCAGTTGAGTAGGC
The DNA here is from genome assembly GCA_009767595.1 of Symbiodinium kawagutii. Classification (NCBI taxonomy): domain Eukaryota; class Dinophyceae; order Suessiales; family Symbiodiniaceae; genus Symbiodinium; species Symbiodinium kawagutii. The sequence continues at coordinate 206,969 of VSDK01015066.1, forward strand.
CAATGATGTTGTCATCTTGCAGCACTTCAGCAAAATGGAGAGTCAACACCTGCAATGAACAGGGCTTCAGGTGTAGTTTTAATTTGATTTTAGACTCTTAGACTTTAATCATTAATCTTTTAGTCATTTTTAGTCACAGTAAGTTATCGGTTATCAGTGAACAGTTTAGCAGCGTAAGCGTTTGGAACGACCTATATAGCAAAGGTTAATCAGTGTAAGTGTACATTGTACATATCATGTGCACAGTGGACAAACACTATGTGCTATTTGACGCAAATGTGGAGCATGTCAAAGTACAAAAACACAACTTATTACTGCATGACAGTATCAGTATGACACATTGTTAAAAAATGCATGTCTCTGTATGACAGTACCCCAGCACGTGCAGAAACACCCATGACCCACGCAAGCTTTGATTTCAGTGCATATTTCTTGGTGAAACCGTGAAACCACCACCACTTTTCTTGAACACATGTTCTCATGTGGCAACACGGCACTATTTCATCACTTGAAATAGGAAAAGTAGATATGTAGGTAGACAGATATGTGAAAAAAACTGAAGAAAGTGGGTATAGTAACATAGACTGACATAGATAAATGGATCGGTGGACAAGTATCTGAATTACCTTCACAGAGTGGTAACAAATACAATTACAAAAATTGAGTTCCCTTTAGTATAAGACTGACATTTTAATTGGACTTAGATTATGGACTATAGATTTTAGAATCATAGAACCCAGAAAGAAAGAGAGAGCGAAAGAATGAAAGAAAGCAAAAGTAAACGTATATTTACAATAGATTTGACAAATATATGGTAGTAAATATTCTTTTGAATAGAAAAACAATATATATTCATATATTTATATTTATACATATCTTGATATATATATATATGTATGTATGTTATTTTTGAATGCATAATGATTATCATGAACAGAATAACAGTTGATGGATGAACAGTTTGATGTAATATCATAGTAACTCAGTAGTAGTGTAGTATGTCCAAATTCATGTAGTACAATGTAGTATAGTAAGTATAGTAAAGTAAAGTAGTGTAGTCAGTGTAGTCATAGTAATAGTAACTATCAGTATCACTTTTGGTCTTGGTGTGATAGTCGATTGGTTTTTCTGAATCAAATAAATCACGGAAATAGCACTAGGTCACTAGGTCAGTTGGATGGGGAAACGCAAGGGTGTTTACAATATTCAACTTATGTTGCTGAATACTGGGTTCAGAATACGATGCACTACTACTACTGCTACTACTACTACCACTACTACTTCTACTACTGCTGCTACTACTGCTACTACTACTGCTACTACTACTACTACTACTACTACTACTACTACTACTACTACTACTACTCTGACTACTAACTTACTACTCACCCCTAGTGGTCCTGCTCCTAGTCCTAGTCCCACTCCCACTCCCACTCCTACTTCTCCAGCATTATACACAAATATCACAAATATAAGCACCTGTACAAAGAATATATACTCGCGTGCGCTGGCATGTGTATGTATTTCCTAATTACACATAGACATTTGATTTATGGGTATATTCTGTATACCTGTATTTTGATATGTGTGGCAAATGTACTTTCTCTAGATTGACTTGATGAGAGTCCGGAAGTCTAGACTCTAGAGAGTCTAGAGTCTAGAGGTCAGACCCTAGTGACTAATGACTAATGAGTCCAGTGAGTCTAGTGACACTAGTGACTCTAGACTCTAGAATACTCTAGAACTCTAGTGACTCTAGTGACCATCATGTCTTCTCTGTACTATCAGGGCAGCCTGCCGGCCTGCCAATTTCTTGTCTCATCCTGTGGATGGCGGGATCCCTCTTCAGCAATGCCGGTAGATGCATTCGGTTCTGTGGCTGAGGGTAGTTTGACGGACGCGAAGAAGTCTTCATCACCTGCTTCTTGCTGGCTTTCAGGTGCTGCGGCAAAGAGTCCACCATCGCTTGTTTCAAAGATGGTCTGGGATTCGACTTCTCGGACTAAGTCACGGAAAGTTGGAAACTTCACATCCAAATTCTCAATCTCAACACGTCCATCAGGGGGTGATTGCCCTCCCAATTGAAGACATTGCACCCAGTCCACAACCGACTCAGCAGAAGGCTCCAGACTCGAGCATATTTCCTTCAGCTTTACCAGCAGCAAGTGGGAAGTGGCAGCACAACGGATCTCGAATGGCATCGCATGGTGGTAGTCTTTGAGCATGACGATGTTGCCTTTCACAGCCGCTCCAGACAAAGTGGACAGGATTGGCACAGCCATCTGCTGTGCAGCGGTGCACAAGTTTATCCTCTCTTGGAGAACCATAGCCTCCTTTTTTTCCTTTTCAAGGAGCGTTGTGCACACTTTCGCTGCCTGTCCAGGGGTGTTTGCATGTCATGTCGATGTCGATGCTGCATGGCTGTTGGCTTCGAATTGATTTGATGATTCTAAATTCTCAATTTGAAAATTCTAAAGTCTAAAGTTTAGAGTTTAGAAAGTCTAAAGCGAAGGGGCACAACCACTCACTAACTACAGTCACTAGTCACTAGTCACTAACTGCTGAATAATCAACTAACCAACAAACTAACCGAGGAAATAAGTAACTGGTAACTAAGAACTCACTAACTAACTGCAGCTAACTAGCTTCGCTAACAGCTAACAATCACTCACTAACAGAGCATCAACATAATCAACATGCCAATCCTGTCATACCCTATGTTGCACAAAAGTTGCGACTTACACACATGTGTTACTAATACGAGTCACTGGTCACTAGTGTTACTAGTCACTAGTCACTAGACTAGTCTAGTCACCAGCTACCAACAGCTACTAGTTTACTAGTTATTAATTCGCTAGCTCATGCTGTTGACAATGTACTCAATGTATAGTATATACTCAACTCCTGGTACAATGTGCAATATTCGATACATTACATTACATCCCCATATATTGCTTTGCAGGAGAGTAGATTAACCTGCAAAAGCAAAAAGAACCTCATAGTTTCAGCACACCCCACCCCTGTCAAAGCTTGGCCAAGCTTATGACCAGCGAGAAAGTTGGCAACACTCAGCTTGCCCAAGCAAGTGGCAGTGGTTCCTCGAATGGACTCATGCCTAGCGCACACCAACGCCATCTCTGGATCGGTGCGCTGAAGCTGGATCTGAAATTCACTTGCTTCTTGTCCCTGAATTGCAGCAATTGCACCAGCACTGGAAGCACCGTCATCCACAACTCCTGTTTTCCCTGCATCTGGCCTTTTGCCTCTCTTCCTTTTATTACTAGCAGTGGTTGATGTCGCCACAGATGCCCCCAAAGTTCCCAAAGAAGCACCCAAAAGGCCGCTGGATGCTGCTGCTGATGAGGCTGCCCCAGCTGCTTCAGACTCATGCTGCTCATCATCCATCAAAGCGTTTAGAGCGTCCTGGTCAAATTGATTTAATGATGTGCTCTGCTACTGCTACTCAGACCGTGCAAATGTAATCCAAATGTAATATGCCATAATCACCAAAACCTGAGTAATGAATGATAATGATGATGACTGAGACTTGATAATGTAAATTCCAACTTGCCCACAGATAGTAATACATAGACATAGACATAGATAGATGTTGTTTAGATCTGTTTCGTATATTTGGACAACATATATTAATATTAATCTGATATGTTTTTCTACTTGTATAACTTACAAATGAAATTTTGCAATGGCAGTGCGAACATAAAGGATAGTCGGATAGTCATGTCAGTCAATATGATCACCTTGATCAAATAATGGTCTTCTAGGATTCTAGGCATGCTTTGATTGCATGATAGACTTTCCTGAGTACAGGATGTACCGTTAGCTGTGTTGGCTGCTGTTACTGTTGGTTTTTAGCTAATTAGTTACTTACGTTACAGTGAGTCAGTCGGTTGCCAAGGACATACTGCTGGAAAGGGTCAAGTGTGTCAACTTGAAATATTCCCGTCTTACAAAGATGGAAGCATGATCCCAGTGAAAGTGAACCAAACTTGAAATAGAATCCATATTTGCAAAGTTTTGAACCAAAGAGTTACTGTAGATTAGTCAGTAACTGAATACTGACACGCATTAGACACCTATTCTGTCACCCAAGGACTTAGACTTAGTCATAGTCACTAGTCACTTCGTTAGTCGTCATAGTGCATAGCATAGCATAGCATAGTGGCATAGTGACATAGTGACATCATAGTGATAGTTTCATAGTGAAACAGTGAAACTGAAACACCTGTCCTGATCTTCCATTTCCATGTCATCATGGTTTTCGGCCCGACGTCTCATCTCCTCTTCCTTCTGTTGCCGTTGATCAATGATGTCCTGCGCCTTGAATCGCAGCTGATCCACACTGCTCAGAGAGTTCCGCGAAGTTGTGCGAGTACCGGCTGGCCGAGCTTGGCATTGGGCATCCAACGCGAACTGCAACCAGTTCATGCCCTGGGAATCTGAGACTAGGTTCTCAGAGTCAAGGAAATGTTCTTCCATCTGAACCTAGGGGTGGCTAAGCGGCTAACCGGCTAACCCAGAGTTGGGGCCGGGCAGGGAATATAAGGATCAAAGTGAGACTAGTCACTAGTCACTAGTCTAGTCAGAGTCTAGTCAAGTCTAGTTAGTCTAGAGTCTAGAGTCTAGTGAGTCTAGTGACTCTCTCTCTCTAGTGACTCTAGTATTAGTAACCAGTAATGATTGATGATTAATGATTATATTATGAGTAACGTAACTGGTAACAGTTAACTAGTGACGAGTAACTAGTACTCTGGAATCTAGAACCCAGAATTCAAAGGCTAAAGTAAATTCCTGAATTCACAGTCCCATCTATTCCGGTGTCATGCACCATCATATCAGTCCCAGGCAGATGTAATGTAATGAAACGTAATGTAATCGATGAAATCAATGTAATCTAGAATCAGATTCTATCAATATAGAATATATTATAGTAGTATATGTCACCCAGCTCAAAGTCATAGAAAAGGAGCCTGCACAGCACGAGCGATGCGCAACTTGCGCAGAGATGGCAATTCCTCTGCTGGAAAATCCCTGAGGCTGACCAAATAAGCAGTCATTGGATGCGACTCTTCATTCGTCACAGTCACTGATGGATGCTTTAGATCTTTTGGATGCAAGCCAACAATACGCACAAACTCGCTCTCAGACAGCACTCCAACTTCGTAGTAAATCATGGTGCCTCAACGGACAAGCTGCATTTCAACCCTGGGTGTGAAGACTGATTGATCGGTAGTAGTCAGTAGTCAGCCCGACTAGTGACTGGTCATTAGTAACTAGCGACTAGCGACCACAAGATGCTTCTTCAGCAATGGCACCACCGAATAGGTTACTATAGGTTACTAGGACAATGACGTGTTTCTAGAAATAGTTATTTTGAATTAGAATAGTTGAATAGATCAAACATTGAAATGTTCAACAAGGAACCTGGACCTAGACCTAGACTCGACCTAAAGTTTCTAAATGCAATGACTGCATATAATGATATATCAATCCTTTGTCTTACACGCCTACATGCATTCTGCGGAATGAACAACTGTACATTCAGGACTTCTGACATCTGAATTTCTTAATACGACTATGACTATGACAAATGATTTGACATGATATTTAACTATGATATGCAAATATGCATATTCCATGCCCTTCTCTGCTGGCAAAGCACTGTATTCCGTTTGACCTGTCACAGAGGTTGGCGGGTTGAATGTGCGAACAGACATGTCCTCTTGAATGAAGAACTGCTTCGCCTTGTCATACACACCCCTGAACGTAGGATCATTGGCACGCTTGTCTGCCACTACCAAGAACGCCTCACCAGGGCATAGTTGAGAAGCAAGGTAGACATCAGCAGCGCATCCATCCAGACCCGGTGGAAAGACAGACTCCTGCATGCACTGTAAGCCTGTAAGCATGGATGCAACCCATAGAAGAACAAAGCAACCCTTCAAGGTCCACGATGGCTACTTAGTGACTAGTAGCTAGTAACTTCGTGGCTGTACTCAGCAATTGAGTAACTACTAAACTAAATTACTACTATATAACTACCAAGCAGTTGGTAATTAGTCCAGGTAGGTGAGATGGGTACATGTTAGACTGTTAGACTGGTTGGACCCCATTCTCTAAACATCACAAACCCCAATGAATCATCCGAAATGTTTCAAATGGTACCGTTTCGAAGTCTCAGAATACCTAGGACCTAGACCTAGAGTCTTAGAATCTGATTCGAACGAAGGTCAAGACTGAAACATAGACAATTGTGAAGTCCAATGAAGGTTGATCAAAACAAAGTAGGTAACTACTAGTTAAACTGTTCATCACCACTGATGCAACACACCACATATGTGTATTTATGACTGAATAGTTAGTGTGTATACAGTGTATACAATGTTGCTCAGTATGCCAATATGTCAATATGTCACTATGTCAGGCATCACTGCAGTCCTCCTCACAGATAGGGCAAACTCGGGGAGCATTGCGGGCTCGCTTTGAAGGACCTTGCTTTGGCACTGGAATGGACAAAGTAGATTCCGGCTTGTGACGAGGAACAATCGCAGATGTGTCCTGGCCGGGACAAAAATGGTAAACTGGTAACATTCCTTGGTATTTGTACCTTAGGACTTAGGACCTAGGACATACACGTGTGTGTGTGTGTGTGCCTGCAATTTACTCTTCTACTATATTGTACTATGCCACTATGCCAATAGTGCCTGTACACTAATCTAATCTGTAGTCACCTTTCACTACAGTCACTACCACTTCACTACACTACACTTCACTACACTTCACTACACTGCTCAGTACTGCAACACACTGCTACACTGACCAAGGATCACAGTTCAGAGCTGGCAGTCTTCAGTGTAAAGTTTAGTTTGCTATGTTCATGACTATTACCATGACTACGTGACTGTGGCTATTGCGTTGCTTTGCGTTGTTTGTCTGTCCTTCCCCGCCGTGCGACGCGGAGCTGTCGCCTTACCTTCTGCCTTCTTTGCCATGGTAGAAGTAGTAGAACAGATCGAACTAGTAACTAGAAGCTGCTAGCTAGACTGACACTCGAATTTTGAGCCTTGGCTTTCCATGCCATAGCCATAGCCATAGCCCAAGCAACAACATACATGGCTGACTCTCAAACTGCGTGACTGCATCGAAATCGAAATCAAACACATGAGAGTCATGAGAGGCTTCCAGATTCCAAGTGAATTCATGAGCTGGTGAGTAGGGGTAGGTAGACTCAGGTAGACCCCAAATACTGCCACCATCACAGCAGACCCAAAACACAAACCGCTAACCGCTAGCCGCCGCTATGCTGCTGGTTGTTGTAGCCCATGCAATGCACAACATGGCAGCATGTTTGTGTTCACGGAGTGCATTTCTCTGAAGTTTGGCGCGGCCAATCTGATGAATTACAAGGTGTGTGGCATCTCTCACACAATTTCTACGCTACGCTACACACAAATCAACTCAGGGCAGACCAGGTCCTCTGTTAGCACTGTTTGCTTACTGCCTTACGAATACTTCAATATACTTCAATGAAACTTGATGGATTGACAGCCTGACCTAACCCAACAGAACCTGACCTAACTAATTAACTACTAAACTACTAATGATTAACCAATGAAATGCAAATGGGTTTGATTTCAAGGACTCTGATGGTCAGTCTTTGCTGCGTGAACGCAACGCTGCAGGAAAACCTGCAGACATTGCCAAAGCCCAGACTAAAGCGCCGAGACATGGTAAAGCAATGCTCTCTCCACACATGCGCCTCAGATCAGCATCGCTAACGGTAGGTGGAACACTAGTGTTCGCAGGATGACCTTGAAGAAGCAAGTGCTCCTTTGGACTGAGCACACGGTCAAGCTGGTAGCTGTATAGCGTCGACCCGGTGCACAGGCACTTTGCTGTCCCTGAGCTGTTCGAATAAGTTGGTCTGCTATGGGATTGAGATATGTCCAAAATAGTGTGTTTCACACAATTCTCCAAGTGGACCGGATTTGCTGGATTGTGGCCTTTTGACTTCTTGCAACTTTGCACAGCCACAAGGTCAATCAAGTCCAGTACTCTTTTGCGGCCTTTGCCAGTGGGCAGGCCATGACCCCGGAAGTCTGCCTTCGAAGTCCATGGTGCAAACGTCGGTGAAATGGACAACTCGCCTCTCCACCGCGCTGACTGCGTTTTCCACTGAGCAAATGCCTCGCAGCAAAGGAAAATGAGAAGGATCCAAAACTGAGAAGTTCCATGTCTTTGAGTCTCCCAGGTCCCAGATTCTAATTTCTAATTCTAATTTAGTTTAATGTTTCTTCTATACTGCTACAATGAAATCAGAGAGTGTACAGTGTGCATGGACAGATAGTATTACTGAGTTCGTGACAATTAGTAACAGTTAGTAAGTAAATAAATAAGTACTTGGTAACCAAGTAGTAATGAAAATAAATTCTAGTTGCTAGTGATACGTAAGAATTTAATAAGTAGTCAGTAATAAGAAATAAAACAAAGTCACAAGCAGTGGGCACTATATCAAAACTAAAAACCCAATAATGAATTAAGAAACAGTAACAAGTAAGAATTAATATGTAATCAGTGATACAGAAAATAAAATTAATTACTAAACACAAATAAGCATTAAGTCATTAAGTAAAGTAAAGTAATGTGAATACCTTGTAAGCAGAGTAGCACATGCACTTGCGTTATTCATTTACAGATACAGATACATTGCTTGGTAATTGCCTTATAATATGCTTGTAAACGTAGATTAGATGGACGCATTGTGCATCCAACACTACCACTACAAGTACAATACAAAGATGTCATGAAATGGAATTGAGTTTAATCAGTTTAGTCAACACACCAAAGTGAAATGACGCAACTCACCTGAACGAATGCTAGCTAGCTGGTGGCTGAATTCAAAATAATATCGAAGATGATGAATAATGAATAATCAATAATGAATGATGAAGAACTAAATAATGAATAATGAATAATGGTTGTCACATCCCTTTCAAATCCTTCAATTTGTTTGCCAAGCATTCTTTTACCATGATGTTGAATAACTGAATAACTGTATTTTAGATTCTAAGACTTCTAAGATTCAAAGGGAATCCATCTTTTTTCTAAAGAAATTTGCTTTTTTTCGAGGAAAATCATGGAAAATCAATGTTTTTCTCAAGAAATTTGCTTTTTTTCGAGGAAAATCAATGTTTTTCTCAAGAAATTTGCTTTTTTTTTCGAGGAAAATCAATGTTTTTCTCAAGAAATTTGCTTTTTTTCGAGGAAAATCAATGTTTTTCAAAAGAAATTTGCTTTTTTTCGAGGAAAATCAATGTTTTTCATAAGAAATTTGCTTTTTTTCGAGGAAAATCAATGTTTTTCATAAGAAATTTGTTTTTTTTCGAGGAAAGTCAATGTTTTTCTAAAGAAATTTGCTTTTTTTCGAGGAAAATCAATGTTTTTCTCAAGAAATTTGCTTTTTTTCGAGGAAAATCAATGTTTTTCATAAGAAATTTGCTTTTTTTCGAGGAAAATCAATGTTTTTCAAAAGAAATTTGCTTTTTTTCAAGGAAAATCAATGTTTTTCTAAAGAAATTTGCTTTTTTTCGAGGAAAATCAATTTTTTTTCAAGAAAACCACTTCTTTTTTTGCAATTGCCAGCACCGATGTTTCAAAGGTCAGGTCCAAATTTACTTTTCTGAGCAATTTCAATTCACTATTTTTCGGGGACCAGCTCCAAATTCACTATTTTTTTTCACTATTTTTTCAATTTTTTCACTAATGTTTCGAGAAATAGTGAAAAAAAATAGTGAAAAAAAATAGTGAATTTGGAATTGCTCCCAAAAAAATAGTGAAAAAAGTGTGAAAAAAAATAGTGAATCTGGACCTGGTCCCTGGAAAATAGTGAGTTTGAATTGCCCACATGTAAAAGTTGATTTTGCAGCCTGCCCACCGAAAAAATTTGCTTTTTTTCGAGGAAAATCAATGTTTTTCTAAAGAAACTTGCTTTTTTTCGAGGAAAATCAATGTTTTTCATAAGAAATTTGCTTTTTTTCGAGGAAAATCAATGTTTTTCTAAAGAAATTTGCTTTTTTTCGAGGAAAATCAATGTTTTTCATAAGAAATTTGCTTTTTTTCGAGGAAAATCAATGTTTTTCAAAAGAAATTTGCTTTTTTTCGAGGAAAATCAATGTTTTTCTAAAGAAATTTGTTTTTTTTCGAGGAAAATCAATGTTTTTCATAAGAAATTTGCTTTTTTTCGAGGAAAGTCAATGTTTTTCTAAAGAAATTTGTTTTTTTTCTTTTTCAATTATTTTGGAAGAAGTGTGGTGACAATCTTGACAGGGACACTACCTTACTTGATGATATTGACAAATCCTAAGCATGAAACAATCAATCTACCAAAGAACATTTGTCAAACTTAGAAGTTGACTGTTGGCGTAGGTTTGAATGGTGAATCTTGACCATTATCTTGACCAACAAATACTTAGTAATTTGAAATAAGTAGTGAGTAGTGAGTAGTGAGTAGTAACTAGTAACTACTACTAGTAGTCACGTAGTAACTTGTAGTCATTGTAGTCAACATGAGTCGGCTAGCTAGCTAGCGGCTAGATTCGGCTAGATACCACTGATAATGGTCATGTGAAAGGAAGAAACACTGGCATAAATTGTGATTGAGAAAGGACATAACATAGTAATAATAAAACAAGCCATGGCTCACTACCGCCAATCCCATTAAGGCTGGTTGAGGATTATCAGAAAGCAAGAATGACATGACAACAAAACATACAACATACAATGAGCACTGCCACTTCCGATAAGCATCCTACCAAGAGTCAGCAATCATTAAGCATAGTTAAGTAGTGACAAAGTGACTCGGGCGCTGTCATGGTAAACAAGATCAACAATACTAGATTTACTAGATTACTAGATCGGATTGGTTAGCTTGCTAGTTAGCTAGTAGCTAGTTTAGTTACTTGCAGCTAGCTCAGCTACCTTGCCACATTGCCACTGCTGTTGTTACTTGGTTGCTGCTGCTATGCCTGGTAGTAGCTGCTGTGCTGCTATGCTTCTGGATTTTAGATTCTATATAGTAAAGTACAGTATAGTATAGCAAAGTTGTACTGCTATACCTAAGTTACTAAGTAGTTGTAGTTTTTCTTTGACCTTCATGTCCCTGCATGCGCCTCTTGATTTTTCACATCCATCTCCTCCTGCTGCTGCTGTTTCCCCTGGTCACGGCAAGCAATCCTTCCCAGCTTGGATTTGTCCAGCAAATCATGAACCTTCACTGGGCGAGTTCCTGCTTGAGCTTCGAGAATCTCCTAGCAGCCAGCTACAGCTACAGCTAGGTGGACTTTTGCGTAGGGTGTAAGCCGCGTGGATACGTTGGGGCACATTGGCACCTCAATGATACGGATATGGGAATGGCAATCAATATGCTATGCTATGTTATGCTTTGATATGATATGATATAAGATGATATGATATAATATGGAATGATATGATGTGATCTGATACTTTGACATATTTTTCATCTGCATTCTACATACTCATGTTTTTCCAAGTAGACCTGCTGCAGTTCATCATGAAACAGGATGTGTCCAAGCAATTCCAGCTGTCAAACAACACCTGGAATCTTAATCTTTTATCATCTCAATGTCAGTTAATGACGATGACTACAGTGACTACGGTACTAGTTACTAGTAGTGCTGGTAGCTAAAAGCTAGGTAGCAGCTAACTGTCACTCACTTTGGGAAATTTGTATCTAGTATCTGGCTAGTAACTAGTAACTCTTATGACTGACAATGAAGCACCCATAGTGAGTGACTGAACTGACACCGTTCACAATTCACAGGACGTGTCCTCCACGGTGGATGACACGTGCGAAGCCATCTTTTTCGTGTAGGTGTCTTTTCTGAGTAGCATCATGTAGATCCTGGCCGAAGGATCAAGGAAGTACGTGGCTTGAGGGCTAGCGACTAGTGACTAGTGACCAAAGTTCTAAAGGGTCTTCAGGCATTCAATGATGAATGAAATCCTAAACTCCTACGGTCCCACACAGTCCTACGGTCCTACAGCGCAGTGTCTTGCAGCATAAGGAAGGATGTAATCGGTCCTACGGTCCTACGGTTCAATTGGCCTGTTGGCCCTGAATGGGTCAGTAACGCATTGAACCACTATTCATTAATCATTAATCATTTAATCATGAATCATCATTAATCATCGGAGTCATCGTTCTGAAGAATGATGGATGATTGTCTATATTATTGTATAGAGTATAGAGCCCGTAGCCCTGCAGCCGGTAATCAACAACCATCACCCATGCTTAGATCAGGATCCCCCATTCTCTTCTGCAACAATTTTTGATGATTGTGATCTACCCAGCAAAAGCAACAGGATAGAATCTGAATCTAAATTCAAATCTGAATCTAAATCTAGTCATCTAGTCACCTGGACCTAGTCACCTGATCCGGAGCCGAGCCCTAGACTCTAGACTGTGAATGAATTTCACAAGGTCACAAAAAAACACAAAGCAGCTCCTGAAATCATTCCACGAATGGCTGTGATTGTGATTAGTGACTACAATGAGTGACCACAATCTACAATTGAGTAGAATGTAGAATCTGTATGACAATGAATTCACCAGTATCAGAATCCATCTTGGACGGATGCTGTGGCCGTTCGTTGTTTACCGATCGGCCCTGGCAGTAGCGGCGGCTCATTCACTCAAGGACTCAAGGAACCTTGTCTGGTTCAATGCTGGTTTCATTGCGTCTCAATGCTCGTTCAAATTGAAGGAATGTGTCAGCGTTTGGCAGGGAGTTAAACCACAAACGTGCTTCCACACGTTGAGTCTTTGGTGCCACTGAAGCTTTCACATGCTGCGAATGGGATTCATACCGTGATGCTGCCTGCATCCAAGCTATCAATGAGCCAATTGGCCGACCTTGTCCAGGTCGGTTATCATTGGCTTCCACTGTTCGCCTTCGATAGCATGTCTTCCCATGTCCCTGGCAAAAGCAGTGAGCTCTTAGGAAATTGGATGTTGAATTGAATCTCAGCACTCCGAGATTTGGGATGTCCATGGCAACTTCAGTCACAGCAGGTGCACGTGGCACTGGAATGGCAACACCACGATTGGCAGCCTTGGCAGGTTCACCAATGCCGCTACTGCTACTGCTACCACCACTGCCACTACTACTGCTGTCACTGTCGCTGCTACTGCTGCTACTACTTGAACTGCTGCTGCTTCTGTTGGCTCTGTCTCTGTCATTGCCCTTGCTGCCTAAGTCTTGTTCACGCCCATGCTGCTCATCTGAGACTTGTTTGCCCTCATGATCCAGATCATCATTCTGATGCAGTGAATGCGCTGTCTCCCTGTCATTGTCACAGTCTTCTTGCTCAAAAAGAAAATTGAAGTCGAACGAGCGCAATGCATCCAAATCATTTTTCCGCACTGTCTCTGACAGAGCCAGTGAGAGCCTGGATGCATTGCTGACTGCATCACTTTCTTCACGTTCACTTGATGCAGCGTCATCTTCCAAACCTGAATCTACGTTTGAATTGTTGGAACCTGAGCGAGACTCTGAGTCTAAGATGATGTCCTTTGCTTCATACTCTGCGTCGAACGAAGCGGGGATTTGCCCTGGGCCCGGCGCAAGGTCTGAGGCATTGGCGATGGCATTCACACCAAACAGATCATCCTGTGCAAACAAATCGGCTGGCCTGTCTGCTATCGCTATGGTCGGCTTGGTTTGCTTTCGCTTTCTTTCTCCAGCTGATGGCTGTGTTGGTTTTCGTTTTTTCTTCGCATTTTCCTTCAAAATACGTTGTTCCTCTTCTTCTCCGTGCCAAACCAAATGAGCTTCAACATCTGTGAGTTCAACAACATCTACAAAGCCTAAAACCATCTCAGACCGGTCAAGATGATCTGGTGCAGCACACACTTGATAGATTTGAACGATGTACTGGTCACGCAGGTCGAAATCCACAAAAACATCCAAATCAGAGAGGAATACTTTGTGACAACCAACGTCAAACATTCCAGCATCATCGAAAGCACGGCTCTGCAGTTTCAATCGGTCTGAGTTTGAAACTGAAGGCTGCATCTCTCTCAAATCCAGGCGATGCAACACGAGCTTCCATTGACGAAAATCCACAAAACCAACATGCATGAATTCGTTGCGCTCTGCTTCGGCACTTTGCTCTGAGGGAGGATAGAGGCGCAAAACAATTTGTCCATTTTCCAGCAACCTACGAGGATAAGATTTTTTTTTCTTTTTCGACCAGCAGTGTTGTTTCAACCACTTCTGTAGTTTTGCCCGGAACATGACTGCCAATCTGTTTCTTTGACTTTCTTCGGAGGAACCACACATGCACATACCAAGTTCAAAGCATTTGGAAGGGCTGAACATGTTCTTGGTCTGTTCAGGACGAAATTGAATCTGAGGTTGATCTGCATGGTAGATGATGCTGCTATGCTTCTTCACTGCTTCATCCAAATAGTGCTTCAGAGTTGTCCCCTTGGCAGCTTGGTTGTCCTTTGCAAGCGCTGCCTGCAACAGCCGGGGCTGCAGCCAGCTACTACTACAGTCACTCCAGGACAGTGCAGTGATGTAGCAGCAATCGTAAGGAGCTGACTCCAAGTAAAATAAAACTAATGACATAGTTGTCTGACATTGACAAAGTGAGTCATACTGACTAGAATCTAGAACTATGGCAACTATGGCACGGTAAACTGGTTAACTGAATTTTACAAAACTTAGTAAATAAATAAAGCATATGGCATATGGCATATGGCATATGGCATTCATATCTGACGTGATAATGGTGTGAACCGAATGAAATTCTGGTCAAGACCTCAAATCCAGAGATTGGATCATACATTCAGGGACTTCTTCAACAATTATCAACACCAATACACTGCACCGCACTACACTACACTACACTCACTACACTGCACTGCACAACCTTGAAATATGTGTGGAAATCATGAGAATCAAAATCACAAGCTCTGGCTGTTAGCTGGCAGCTGGTAGCAAAAACGTGGATTGTTTGTCTCTACTCTAGACTCTAGACTCTAGACTCTAGACTAGACTCCAGAAATAACGTAACTACAGCGACCCTGAGTTCCAAATGAACTAAGAATTGATAATCAGTAGGGAGTAGTGACCAATGACTGAATTGAGTAGCGATCCGATAGCATCTCCTCATAGTAAGTCAGTGAATCCTAACCAAATCAAATCGCTAGTCACTAGTCACTAGTCACTAGTCACTAGTCGCAGTCACTCCTGAACAAGGCGCCTTCGCAAGAGCAGAGGATGGAGGATACCAGGAAAGAGCAATCAAAGGATGAGAGTTCCCAGAAGCTTCCGAACTAGCTGATGCAATGTTTGCTGTCCCAAATGTAGACGGCCCATCCACTGGAAGAATGGCTTCGATGTCTGCCAAACTGCTTGCTGTAGAGGCCTTTGCAATCTCCACACTTTCCTGCGCATTCAGCACCGTGCTGTATTATGTGTGTGTGAATGATTATATAAGTGGTTAGTGTACTTGTATGACCGTGTGTAATAATGTAAGTTTAGGTCTAGGTTTAGATGTAATAAATGTCAATCTATGTTTTATCCAGGAATCTAGAGCAGGGCTAGCGGCTAGGTTCCTTCTATTCTATTCTATTCAATTCTATTCTATTCATTGTGTAGGCCTGAAACCTTTGGACACCCACATAAGCTGTTGGGGAAATGCCGAGGGTCCTGAAACAACTTCCTTGTGGCAACTGCAGCTTTGTAGATCTTGGACCGGATCTTCTTGATGTCTTTGCTGAAGTCTCTCGATCGGTAAGGAATCAATGTTTCTGGCAAAGGCTCAGTGGGAGCCCCAACTATAACACCATCTTGCCGAACATAGTTTGCATCTTCAGCACCAGATTGCTCGCAGTTGCTCAACAAACGTCTGGGCGCAACATCAGGAAAGGCCTTGTGGCCCTGGCGCCAAGCCAGAGTTCCTGCTCTCCCAAGGTTTTCATAATGGGCTTTCTCCTCTGGCTCCAAAGATCGAAATGCTTCCAGTGTTTCTTTGATGGAACTTGCTGTCATTTTTCTCCCCTGGTGGTGGACATGGAAGTAAGCACGGCAAGCGCCACCTCCTCCACCCTTAGCACCTTCATTTTTTCCTGGTTTGCGTTTCTGCTTTTGTTTTTTTTCCTTCTTCAAACCGTAGCAGCCTGCATTCTGCTCGTTTATTGATATCTGACGAGCGACCCACTCAGCAGAGACAGTCTCCAAACTCGGAGCCCAGGTTTGAGTTCCTCGCAATTGGCATATTCTCCTTGTTGAAGCATGCTTAGCTTCCAGAGTAGCAATGTCAACATCAATTGACATTGCAAGCGCTCGTAGGTATGCCACTGCGTCTGGAGAAATTGGATTGGATCGGTCTGGAAACAACTGAAAGAAGGTTGCTGTCAGTTCATCAAAAAGGCAATCTGGACCCATGCTGTCAGAATCTGGAAGCTGGGAAAGGTCAGTCAGTAGCGAGAACAGCCGATATGGATGACCAGCCATTGGTTTTCTCAAGACTGCATGAAAGCAACAAGCTTCTCGGCTCAACATGCAAAAACCCAAAGCCCTGTTGGTAAGCGTGTGATCCTTGTCTTGCAACGCATCTGGAGTGGGAGCAATTGCAAGCCTCAATCAGTGCGGTCTTGAAGGGTGGCTCGCAGTGCACTTAACAAATCTAGTCAAGTCTTGAATTCCAAATTTGGACTCCCCATTTGAAACGAAGGTCAACAGATTTGATGAATGATACCGATGCCGAGAAAGCAATGAGTGCTGGGATTAGCAATGTAGTTTTGTTTTGTTCTGAGTTCTGAGTGACTGGCTACGGTTACCAGTTACTATGAAGCCGTGCTAGCTGCTAGTACTTGAGTAATTCTAGTCACTAGACTGTGACTACTTATGCACTATATTACTTTCTTTACAATACTCTTTACTTATATATGCTACTTAATACTTACTACTTACTGCTGATACTGACTATGATTATGCTACGTAGACGTAGACTACGTTACTAAACCGTTAGTACTTACTGCTACTGTGTTAACTTTACTAACTATTAACTATAAACTTTAAACTATATATATATATATATAGATTATATAAACAAGCTTAAACTGGCTAAGGCTTAAACTCTATCAACAAGGAACCATTCACCAATTTGATGATTTGGTTCAATGACATGGTTCAGCCACAGTATGACTCAATGACAGCATCAGTATGAGCCATTTCACAAGCAAGCCTGACTAGTGACTAGTGATACTACCTGCTGACTGGCAACTGGCGAAGGTCTTCATAGAACTTGTCCAAAGAAGCTGTGCTGGCTGCTTCCACGATTCTGAAAGAGCGGGGTTGCCCTTTCGCAGATAAGTGATTCTGATGGGTCTCCCAATCCTTGCCGCTCAGATACAAGGCCTTGTGCATCATGTGTTGCACAGGCCTCCCCACAAGCTGCATCAGAACAAGCCTAGGCAAAGGCTCAGAATTCACCCACGCCACAGACTTAACGCCATACTGTTTGTTCAACTCTGTCCAGTCCAAGATTTCGCCCAAGAGCAAAGCATCCCTCATTTGCTCCATGCCAGACTGTTCCATCTCTTCTCCTTCAATTGCATTGGCCCTCGTCGCAACTGCATCGCCTTCTGCAGCTTCTGGGGCGGCAGCATCATTCTGCTCTGGTTTGATGGGCAGAGGCATCGACAGCAAATCCTCCAAGTCTGCTTTGGCTGGATCATTGTCCTCCTCATCCTCCCCAGGAGGCAAGCATGGTGGACCCGCAGGCCGTCCAGAGAATTTCTCGATCACACGAAGCAAAAGGCCATGATGGGCAGAGAGAAGACCGGTCCAGCAAACACTGGCTTCTCTGTTGGACCATCTGGTTCGGGGGAATCTTGGGAGTTTGTGTGGCAACAAAGCAAAAGTAGTGTACTCGATGAATTTGGACATTGTGTCCTCAATGCTCTCGCAACAACCAAAGCAGCAAAAGTGTTGCACTTCTTCACCTTGGATGTCGCCGTTGAGGGTGGCATCGAGTATGGTACGTTGAATCTGCTTGAGAAGATGGTGCCGCTGGGGCATACGATGCGAATCATCTTCGGGTTTTTCCAGCTTCAATGGCAAGAAAACATCGTAGATGGCAGCTCTGTGTGTAGCATCTGGCGGGGCAGCAAAATAGACACAAAGGCTTTCCTGAAAGATGGTTTTCAAAATATCTCTCAGCTTGTGCAGGGCCCCACTGGAATCCATAGACAAGCTTGTTGCAATGAGCCCTGAAACATCCTTGTCGACCAGTTTGCACATCGTTGTGGATACCTGAGCTAACCGATGTATATTGCATGGGATTGTGCAACGTTTCCATGTGGTGTCATCATGCTGGATGCTTCTTTCAGCGCGGAAATTGGCAGAGTATCGATCTACTGTAGATAGCTGCAACTTCGTTGCTGAAGTGAATTCCTGGGATGTTCTTTCCAGCTCTGGTACTTGCTCCACATGTTTCAAAACAACTGCTTTGGTGCATTCAGAAGTGGTGCGATCGCAAACAGTCAAATCAGTAGGGGTCACACCGCTCATGTAAAGGTACTTGCCAGCCACTTCATCCTTCACCAACATGCTAAAAGACAGCTCAAACTGAAACACCTTTGCGAACCGAGCATGTTCTTCTGTAGCTGTTGCTGCAGCTGTACTCTTGGCAATCTCTTTACCGTCACCCTCGCTCTGAAGTCGGAGTTTCGACGGTGTTTCGTCATAGCGACATTTCTTGATGAACAGCAATGGGCGCCATTGATTGGCAGCAATCTTTGCGCAAACTCTATGCAAAAGAGCGCCCCACAAATGTCCAGCTCCCAGAATGGCCGCTGCTGTAGACTGAGAAAAAAGGGGCCTGACATCAGCTTGTCGATGATCACTCATCTTCGCCAGAACAACGTCACTGATGTGGTGCCGGTTGGGCTCGAAAATCAATGGCAACATAGGGTCTGTTCTGGAGTCCAGTGCACTGTGTAGATCGATTGCGCCATCATGAGCGGCATTAGCTGCAATTTCCTGAAATGTACGGTGAGCGGCAACAGCGACCATCCGGCCAACAGGAGAACCAATCTGCTTCATAATGTTCCAAATAATGGAGTTTGGTGCCAACAACTGCACACTGTGATTGCCGTCCATGGCATCATTGCGGTCAGCAGGCATGATGCCCAAATCCATTGGTCTTTGCCGATTCTGGGCAATGCGGGCCAATCTGACATGACGAGCATATTCGATAGTGCCAGGGGTTGGAATAAGGCTCTGCTTGCGGGATTCTTCTTCTGCATTCAATGAATCTAGAACTTGCTTCTGGGCTTGTCTGAAAACACGGCCTCCCAAAGTGCCGCGGGGCCGCCCGCGTGCAGAACCAGAAGGAAGTAGTGACACTGGCAATGGCAATGGTAGGTCTGGTAGGTCCCCCCCCTCACTTTCTTCCAAAACTTGATTTGGACCTGAACCTAGCCAAAAGTTGTCTTCATCCTCCACAGGTGCATGTTCCTCACACAGTGATGGCCCAACTGTGGTCTGGATGAAAGGCTGCGCTGCTGCTTCTATCTCTGCGTCTAGGTCTGCTTCAATGCTACTGCCTCCAAAGAAATCAAGTTCAGTCGAGTTCACTTCCGGGGCACTTGAACCAGTTGAAACTTGCAAGCCCAAAGCATTTGCAGCAGCAGAGTCAGCGGTAGGAGCTGAACTTGGAACCTGTCCATGCCCTGGCCTCAAGCCAAAAGCAAACATCCAGTCATCAGAGTCATCATTGCCACTGGGATCATCCAGCTCCATGGGCTGACAGTCGCAGAGTGACGCAAGCGATGAATGTTGCGTGTAGGACCTAGGACCTAGGATTCTAGAATTCTAGAGTCTAGAGTAGGAGTAGTCACTGAGTAGTCTATGTCTACGTAGTCTAGTCATTCAAGTCTAGTAGTCTAGGTCTAGGTCTAGGTCTAGGTTTTTTATGCTTGGAGGCCTATGGCTATGGGCTATGACTTACAGTGGTGGTGTACAGTGGCCTACAGTCCCAATTCTTAGGAGCCTACACTACCATCGGAATGCTAACAGCTGCTAACTTCTCACATCATGGCAACCCTTATGGCCCTATACTATAGAGCCTATGGCTATGGGTCAGCCTATGTCATGTTGCATTTGCTGGGTCAAAGGAATGTGATTTTCTACCCAGAGGCTTTCTCAGAATGATAGATAGGGCCGAAGACAATAGAATTTGATGGATCAATGTTACTGTAGATATGACTATGACTGTGACTATGAAAAAGTAAATAGATTCTAAGTCTAAGTCTAAAGCTGAGGTAAGTAAATATAATATACCCTGAGTTCTATGCCATGCACGTAGGCCTAAGGGCCTAATGCCCAACACTTAGCTGAGCTGGGCTGGATAGCAATTGGTCAACTGGCTATGATGGTGACACGATGCTGAGCAATCACCACGGCGGAAGAGCACTGACAGTGTGCAAGTGTAAGTGAACAGTGTACAGTGTACAGTGTACAGGGATGCATTGCACGCAATCATGAAATCATTCAATTCATCCAAGTAATTTTGGTGGCCTGTTGCTGCCCTTTGCAGCTACAGTGACAGCAGTACAGTTGAGGTTGAATTCTGTTTACTCAGTTCATGAATGTTAGAATTTGTTAGAAATCTTGTCCATTTGACAGGCATCTAGCAATAGCAATATCACTAGCCAGTCAACCACTGGCCGCTAACCGCTAACCGTAACCGCTAACCGCCAACCGCTAACTAACCTCACCCGACCGGACCCCTGGTTGTTGGTACAGTCCTTGGGCGCGATACTTCACACCACAAAGCCATGTCAAGCTTTTTGGTGAGAACATAGTAGCCGCCACCGGTCCAACGGCCATCTTTCTTGAGACTTTCCATGAACCTGCAGGAAAAACAAATGATCTAAATTTGCTGGTTTCGCTTAGGCTTTTGTTTTATTAGACTCTAGACTCTAGGCTCTAGACTCTGACTAGTTACTTGACTAGTTGTTTCTACTGATAAATGTAGGCCTGTAGGTGTTCTGGTGGACATGGTATGATTTTAACTCCACTCACTCGCTGTAAAATGAAACATGTAAAATAATTTAGTAGTTTAGTTGACTGAGTTAGAATTTGCTTCGATGCTGGCATTGCGTCCCGATAGCCCTCTGGCAGGGAGTGTGTCATTGGGAACTCTGTCAAGATGTCAGTATGCTAGGCTAGGTCCAGGTCAAAGTCTGGGTCCAGGTTGCTTTAAGTCCTTCAACCATCTTCATCCTGGCTGCGGATATGTATCTCATAAATATGCATTGCAAAGAATATATGGCTATGGCTATGGCATATATTTATATATGGTAAAAATTGCCATGCCATGCCATAGTATCCATTCTGTCAAATGTCATATGTCATAATTGCGAGCTCTCTTGCCATTTGCCCTGACCCTGTCCCTTCAATGTGAATGCCACTTTGCCTTAGCCGCCTTAGCCTTAATAAGTACCAACAAACGAGCATCTGGTAATCTAGTGACTCTAGTAACTCTAGTACAGTATATCCAGTAAGCATATTCAGTACCCTCAGTAAACTTGTTCCTGCAAGGAGCAGAGTAGCAGTAGCAAGAATGAATTGACATATGACACGCCCTGACATACCCAATATCGACTTAAGACTTAAGACTTATTTACTTACCTCTTCTACAAATCTTCTACAACCTACAGCAGTGAACAGTGTTCTGTCCGGCCTACTCCGTGGACTGGTCTCAGGACCCGCTCCTTTGTGCTCAGGCATGTCAAAGCCGAAGACTTGTTCGAGGATTGCTACGCGTGGCTCAAACCGTCTGAGCCATGCTGTCATTTCTGTCATGGCAATTTTGCATTCAGCGTGCTCCTGCACGCTTCCTGGAGTAAATCTGCCAACTCTTTGTGAACTGAATGGATGGCAAGGGGATCCTATCAATGCAAGGTCTGCTGTCTCAGGTGCTGCACTGCAACGATCTGAATGTGGATGCATGTGGCATGGCGTGCATCGCATTTGGTCTTCAATGGAAAGAAACCAATGTGTGGCAGCTCTGCCCTTGCTGTTTGCCAGCAACCACTCATGGCATTTGATGTTTGGATCAGCAGCGCTCATCAAGTCGAATCGAATGCCCAAAGCCTGCCAACCAAAATGGATAGAAAACCGAAACCCTGTCACTGTAAACTGTAAATTCAACTGTCATCATGTACAACAGTACAACACTGTACAGTGAATGTACTCAGTGTACCCTTTCTTTCCTGGTGCATGCGAATAGAGAGAGAGAGAGAAATGACAATGTCTATGTCTATGTAGCCGAATGTAATGAATTGTAATTACAGCCCTCATTGCCTACACAGTTTTCTTGACCAGCCTGGTTTCAAACTGCTTTAGCAAAGTCAAAGTCTCGTCAAGAGTCAGACTTGAAAGTCTAGACTAGACTAGACTAAACTCTAGACTCTAGACTGGACAGTAGTCGAGTCTAGTTGGTATAGGTATACTATAGGAACTGTTGAACAGCTGTTGGCTCTACTCCTCTACTCAACTCGACTCTGCTACTTGCTGCAAACTGCACATGCTTGGAGTCTAGAATCTAGAATCTAGAGCCTCTAGTGACTCTAGTGTAGTGTGAATGTATTGCAGAATGTATTGCAGAATGCTGCTGCTAAACTCCTACACTTCCTAAACTAAACTTGAAACTGCCTGTTCAAAAACAGAATCAAACAATCTGGCCTTCAAAACTGCAGACTCGGCGCTGATTCCAGTGCAGCCAGAAATGACTTTCAGCCGAAGGTTCTTCAAGTCTTTCAAGGAAGGACCAGGATTGAGCCAACTGGAGGAAGGAGCAGGACCAGAAGCAAGGTCTGGGGAATCCCTGTCAGGAAAAGCAGGACAATGTTGCTTGAGAAGCTTCGTCCACCAGACTGTTCTGTAGCTATCACTAGTGGTTTCTGCTTCGGACTCAGTGTCTGAACTAGCCCGCAAGCCATCTGCAGTTGCAGTTTCTGAGCTCAGGCTGACATGTTCTTGGCTCAGTTCTTCGACTAACTGGTCAGCTTCATCTTTGTTCAATCCCGTTTGGTGATGAGCTGATTTTTGAGCCATATTCATATGTTCATGGTACAATTCATTGAGCAAATCATCTGCATCATCAGCACTCGCAGCTGCCATGTTGCACCAAAGACCTAGCCCTCACGGCTGTTGGCCAAAGGACAAAAAACAGAGACAGCGTTGGTGAAGTTGATTGAGCCGCTTCAAAGTAGCAGTTGGCAAACATGAAACTTCCATACTGCATTGGTGTGTCAGGCCAGCAAAAATCATTTGGCAATGTCTGATATTAGGTGGTGTATGCAGCATGAATGAACCAATATTGAATTCACAAATTAGCTTCACCAATGTTTTCCAGGGACAGCATCTCACACAAAATCAATTTACTATTTCTTTCCACGGACAGCATCTCACACAAAATAATTTCACTATTTCTTTCCACGGACAGCATCTCAGACAAAATGATTTCACTATTCTGCAAAACTTACAGCTACACATACAAAATGTTTTTACAAATATTTCACTAAATAAATGAAATGACTCATCTCAACAGTTCCCTGACTTGTAATTCACAACAGAAGAACTCAACGGTTGCCCTAGGTGCCGCTCCGGGTTGATTATTGCGTACCATCCTTGGGACCATCAGGTGATGGGCATGGCAGAAGACCATAGCAAGCTGTGATCCAAAATGTTGGTGCCAACAAGACAGCCAACTTGAGGCCTTTAGAACTATCGAAATTCCCGTTGATTGATGTCGGACGCAGGTCATCTCTCTGTAGGATGCTATGATCTACTAAACAGGATTTCAAGCTCCCATGTCAAGAGTTCTCACTCAACAATTCAGTGTTTCGGATTGTTTAGTATTTGCATCACTTAGAAATATACTCATACAATATATTGGTACTTGTATGTACTTGTGGTATCGGAGGGCTCCCAATGGGTGCACATGGGTAGCAGCCGGTGGCAAGGATATACCATGCTGCCCGACACAATGAGTACCGGCCATGATGACTGAGATGAAGGTGAAACTCACGTGATTGAAATAATGATGCTATGATCCCATGGGGAACAAACCTTGACCCGGAAGCTGTGTGTGTGTGTACATGTGTGCAGGTTATCATGTTGCAGTCGTATCACCATGGGTTGCCACTATCAAAAATGGTCCGCAGCTGATATTGTTTCCTTTCGCATTGGTGACATTTCGTTTCCACATCGTCCCTGGGGAGACTCTCATATCTCATGCCATCTCGAAAGATACAACAGCTGGAGGTATGCACTGGTGGCTGGGAGGACAGCTTCAAGTGACCTCTCCTGCTGGCTGGGAGGAGGAACGCAAGACTTGGGAGGTGGAGTCTTGACACAACAAAGTTGGGAGAAAAAATCTGGTGTTAGCTATGGAAAACAAGATTGTCCATGAAAAAGGGATAAAAATGGCCATCAAGTCTATGGATGTTTTCTCAAAGGCATCATGTCTTCTACATGGATCAGGCGCAGCGCTTTTCCTATGGATCAGAGTATATCCGACAGCACATTTTTCGGTAAAGAATTGCCCTTGGCCAACGAGGAACGGACCATGAAGAGCCAGGGCAATGACCATCCACACAGTCAGATTTTTGAAAGGGATTGGGGCTGCCATTTTGCACCTCCATGAACCTCCAGGTTCCAAGTGGAAGCTTCTGAAAGGCAGCTCCCAACTTGCTCTTGTTTCATATTGTTTCTAGTAAACTTAGGGATCGTTGATTCACAAAGATTTTTTCCAGATGGGTGGTTGAACCACCAACCGGAACTCCAAGGAACTCGCAGATGAGAGAGGCCACTTGGCAGTGGTGAACATGAGCTGAGTTATCCACAAATGAGAACGGTGCAATATTTACAAATTTGTAGCTGATGTTTTTGATGTGTATGCATTCACATGAATAGCTGGCAATCTGTTGCATCTCTGTTTAGATATCTAGATAAATGCATACATATGCATGTCTATAGACATATATGCATATAATATATATATATAGAGATATACATATTATATATATATGTTTTTTAAATTCACATACATATACGTCAGGTATTCTTTAAAATCTAAATCTGTTGCGCAAATCCAGGTCCACCCATGGCTCCCATGGCCATGGGTATGATCCAGTGGGCCACCAGGCGATCTGCGCCTCGATGTCCGGAGGCCAAAGCCCAGTGGCTTTGCTGCAGTAAGGCACCTCCCAGCATCGTCGTGGAAGACTGGTATGCTGTGAGGCCCCCATGTTTGCAGTGTCTTGTAGCGTTTTTTTAGGATTTTTTAGTGATAAATAGCTTTCTGAAAGATTCAGGGTTTGCGTCACTACCGCCTCACAGATACTTCTCTCACTGAACTTCGTGCCAGTTTGTTGAAGAATTTTCCTGTGGAGACGCTGTGTGTTCAAAGCAAGTCCTCAATGATCGTGGGGACTGAAATTGTTGAATGTTGACTTCAATGATTCAAGTAACGATTGTTGATGTCCTTTGGTGTTCATGTTTGGTTCCTGTAATCGCGACTTGGATTCCAACAGGATCATGTTGGAAGGTTTGCGGGTTCACCATTGAATGCCATCCAAGTTGGAGCTCCCCTGCGAGGAATTCTACCAGCCAGTCCCTGGTTCTTTGCTGGCCCAAAAAATGCTGGAAATCATGTTCACACATGGCAGAAACCTCAAACCATCTTCAACCCACGATACATGTGTAGATTATTCAAGAATCAAACCCATAAACCATCTAAACCCATCTAAAGCCACCTAAACCATCCGTAGCACTCCCACAATGCCCACTTGTTTTGAGTATTTGGGATATTCGATGCTTCAGTGGTTTGTGGTTCCATCATGAGTTCCACGGCTCGGCGGATGGCTGTGCCACACGAGGTCCTTCCTTCAGCGAAGACCGGTGGCTGCTGGGCTTCGAGGTGGTGCCCACCTTGACAGGTGCGGCTCCGGTTCCGCTGGGGCCAACTGAGACCTGGAAGCTCCAGCACCGTCGTGGCTAGTGGTTTCTGTGAGGGACCCACTGCTGATAGGTCATCCTAGACACTGCTGTGATGATCCTCTCAATCTGGGTTCAAACACTATCCGTTGAAGATACACTTGGATTTTTACCTGTCAACTTGCACCGGCTTGAGGTAGAAATCAATACCCGAAAGAAAACTTGCCGAAATTTTCCATGTGGACAGCATCCTGCACCTGCAGTGCTCGCAACAGATATACTGCCAACTACCGGGTGCCCGATGTTGTAAAGTGTGTTTTTTCTCGAAATCCATCGAGACCGAAATTGATACCATGAGAATTTTTTGGGTGAAAGGCGTCTGTTAGTCGGTTGGATACCTCATCCAGGATGTCATGTGCTTCTGGTGGCCCTGAAATAGCTGACATCTAGAAACACTCAGCCCAATTTTGGCACGCAGGATAAACAGATTCGCTACTTGCTGACAGTTGAATATAGATAGATAGATAGATAGATAGATAGATAGATAGATAGATAGACAGACAGATAGACAGACAGATAGACAGATAGACAGATAGACAGATAGACAGATAGACAGATAGACAGATAGACAGATAGACAGATCGACAGATCGACAGATAGACAGATAGATAGACAGATAGATAGATAGATAGATAAATTGATAAATTGATATATAGATAAATAGACAAATAGATAGATAGATAGATAAATAGATAACATAAGACAACATTGCGTTACGCAACGTAACATGACATCACGTTACGTAACATTATGTCACGTTACATTACATTACATTACATTACATTACACTTTACACTTTACACTTTACACTTTACACTTTACACTACATTACACTACACTATACTACATTACATTGCATTACATTACACTACACTACACTACATCACATTCATATCATTTGGGTAGGTGTTTCCCAAAAAAGTCTATTCCTCTACCAACATGATCTTGTTTAATCATTTTTTCGAGTATGGGTAATGTACTTGCATAATCCAAGAGAGATGTACGTACATGTGCATTTCTCTTGAGTCACATACATACAATGTAGTTGCATGTGTGTCTACATATATATTTACATATGTGAATATTCACATCATTAAAATGTGCACTTGTAGACACGCATATGCGATATGCATCTAATGTTTACATATACAGATATATATATATATACACACATAGTAAAATTATATATATATGTGTGTGTGTGCAGATCAACTTGTTTTTGATCCCTAGATCGGTTCATTGTTGCTTTGCAAACTGGTTATTTGCCCAAAGGTATATAGCTCGCAATGGTGGCTCGGAATGGATTTCCCATTTTTGGAATATTTTGCCGTCTATGGACCCATCACTTGCAATTTGATGCAAGATCAAGAAAACCAATCACTCGGGTGCCTCAGGTCTCCTCCATTGTGCGGGTTTACCCTGCCTGCTCCATGATGCAGGTCGAGATCAATCGACTTTCATCAACCTGATTTTCTCCATCCGTTTCTTCAGTGTGAACGACGAAGACAGCCTGCCACCGCAGGACCTGAAAGGGAGATGTCTTGGCCTGATGGGCCAAGCCTCAATTCCACGAAGCCATAACGCAGAAAACGATGATCAGAGCTCGACCTCTACAAAACCAATGATGATGACCCATCATGCCAATTGGACTACACGCCATCCGCGAAATCGATTGATGTACCGTCAATGCAACTGCACCACCATGCTGCCACGGGCTAGAATCCATTGCAACATGCATAGCATGATGGTTTGTTGAAATGCGAAAGATCCACAGGACCATGTACTGCTGGTTCAGGTAAGAAAAGTTGGTGATTTCAGCCGTTGTAGCTGGGGGACCAGGTTGGATTATCACCGTGACCGCACCAAATGAGGCTAAGGATGGGTACTAGCCGGGTGGCTTGTGGTTGATACTCGGTATGAGAATCGTTTGAACACCAAACGATTGCTGCGACATGATCGCCAAAGTATTGCAATGAAGGGCCAACGTTTTGCTGCCCAAATCCAAAACATTCGTCAGTTGAACAGATTGCTTTGGATAATCTACCATTGCTTGTCCAAGCGGAGGTTGCTCTTAGTCATTGCCAACCATTCTCCACCAGATTTAGCTGGGTGCATTCTGTTCCATTCTCAAGCATCATCATGCATTCTTGCATTATAAACCATGTCAAATTGTTAACCAGTATAAGCCATTATCAATCATCATTATGCATTGTCAGCCATCGTTGAGCATTGTCAAGCATCGTTTAGCATCATCAAACATCATCAAAAATCAACCAACCGTCCTGAAAACTATTTTTACCACTCCGTCGTTGAGCGTTGTCAACTATCACTAGGCATTGTCAACCATCACCATTGACCAAGAAGAATTGTTGAAAATGGTATATCATCAGGTGATATCATTAGGTAGATCATATGGTTGATAGTGCCTAATGCAAGTACCATCAACCAATGGCATCATTCAAAAGATGTTCAGTCTCCCAGCTCCAGCAACGCGAGGACATCTGGGATCCTTCCGCTGCAACTGTCCAGCTGCTTCTCCGTGCCCCAAGCAGTGTGCCCTTCGATCGGGGAGCCTTTGGACAAGGAGGGGATCACTGTCACCTCCAGGTCGCTGAGGTTTTGTGACCATGGTGTTAGCTGGTAAGTAGTGGTTCATAGTCGTTTTATATGATAATCAACAGTGGTTTGAAGTCGTTTAATAGTGGTTAATAGTGCTTTATTGTGGTTAAGAAGGGATGACAATGGTTGATATAGCTCATGGCCAGTGGATCGCACTGCTGAAGCACGGCTGATGATGATTGGGCTGGATGTCGCGCTGGTCAGAGACCGTTCCCTCGCAGGAACGTGCGCTGCCAGCGAAGCATCCCTGCTGTTCCCTGATGACACTTATCTTGGACGGCCGCCTGCGGACTGCAGCGCTGTGAGCCTGACAGTGCCCTACAAGGCAGGCAGGGCAGTGCTGGGAGGATGCTATCAAGCCATTCGCGGGGCCCATCCTGCTGAGGGTGTGACCACTGGTTTCTGGTGTAGTGCACCCCTCGGCGTTAGCGGTAACAATGAAGAGATAGAATAGCTTGCATCATGGGATAAGTCTTTTGTAATGATCCACTAACCAGATCTCGATCCAATCACAGCTGCTGGGTACATACAGAACTTACACACATACACACGTACACACACATGCATTCAGACATACTTACACCTTGACAAAGCACTCTGGTGACCATCTGAACCCTACGGCTTTTGGTAATGCCTTTGCAGTTGTGACAGTGGCTCACTTGTATATGTCGCACATCAACCATAGAACAGCTGAAGTTTGAGGGTCTTTGGAGTCTCCCTCATACCATCATACCCATGTAGCCAATGCCTAAGCCCGAAAAGCCTCACCGCAGGCGCGTCTTGGGTCAAAACCTACCGCGTTTTACATTGGTAGCGGAGCTGCAACGAAGCTCCAGGAAGACCCAAACCGATTGGGCATCCCAATATCGCACCACAAGCGATCGGTAGAGAATCCAAGCAGGGTGCACCGATATACGATGGCACTCCAGCAGGATTCTTCGAGTGGGAGTTCCGGGCCATGACCCGATACCACTCGACGGATGACGCCGAGAAATGGAAGCTGGCATCGAAGCTGACAGAAGGACTGACGGGCGAGTCTTTGAAGATCGCGATGTCCTTAGGAGTTGGCCAGCTGACCAAGAAAGACGGTGTCTTGCTGCTGATACAAGAGCTGCGAAAACACATCTTCCCACTTGCTAGTGCCGAAGCAAGGGAGTTGTTCAAAGCAGGACAAAGGCCAGGCATCCTGTCGAAGCAAGCAGGAGAGACGATGGTCTCCTACGTTTCTCGGAGACGCAGATGGTACGATCTGCTGAGAAACCTCGACAAGGATGTGGAGCTGAGTGAGCAGATGAGGGGCGAGCTGTTGCTTGACCA
>VSDK01015066.1:245249-255370 GCA_009767595.1 Symbiodinium kawagutii
TTCAGAAGTCAGCGAGCCAGGATGACATTGCTGGCACAACCAGATTTCTGGAAGAATCAGGAATCGACATTCCATGTGATCTCGTGGCAGAGCACGATTGTGAAAAGGGTGTGCAGGAACACACTGCAGGCAGAGACGTACGCGATGACGTCAGCAGTGGAGGAAGGAATGAGAATCAGGGCTATCATCACAGACCTGAAAGATCAACTCCCAGATCTGAAGAATTGGGAGAATGATAGCCGAAAATCCATGAAGCACATATGGCTGACGGACTGCAAGTCATTGGAGGAACATCTGAGAGCATCAAGTCTAGGAAAGGTAGACGACAAGCGTCTCAGTATAGACCTCGAAAGCCTACGACAGCTACTTTGGATCACGCCTGAAGAAGAAGAGTTGGATGAGCTGCCTGAAGACCATCCAGATGTGATTCATTGGATTGATACATCGATCATGTTGGTCGACGCATTGACGAAGGACATGAAGACAGACGACCTTCGATCATGTCTACAGAAAGCATCGTGGAGCCTAGAACCGACTGCAGAGAGTCAGGTTACCAAGATGGCGAAACAGAAGTACAGGAAAATGGTTGCTGAGGAAAAGCAGAGAGTGAAAGCCGAAGAAGCTGAAGAAGCTGAACTGAGAGCCGGGCCAGAAGAGACATAGTAGCTAGCACACTTCGACACCAGAATCACGGGTGTGAAATCATCCACTTGGTGTAAGCGCTGTGTCTCAGTGTCACTTGTACAGGTAGCCCAACTAAGGACAGCCACTCACCGCAGGCGCGTCTTGGGTCAAAACCTACCGCGTTTTACATATATATATTTATTTATTTATTTATCTATTTGTATATTCATATATTTTTGCATGTATATATATACATATATATATAGATATGTATTCATATCTAAGCGATGATCCGGCAAAATGGCCATGTATGTTTGGAGGGATGTCAGTAGTTTGACAAACACAGAGTCTGCACATAGGTTATAGTGACGCTAGAGTGAACTTCAATCGAGTTTCTTGTGAAACCACAATCCATGAAACATTTCCAGTCCTTGCACTGCCAAGCGTGAAGCCGATTGTTTGGATATCACGCTGGATGTCCATGAACCAGAATGTACATTGTTTGAGGACTGTTGCAGTTCAGGAATTATATTCCCAGTTCTCCGTTGTATGACGAGGCTTACATATTGTTTGACGCCCCAAACAGTCTATGTCTATATATATATATACATATTTATTTACATATATATTTATTTACACATATTTATTTACATATATATATATATACATTTTTATTTACATATATATTTATATATACATATTTATTTACACATTTAGATGTATATATACACATATTTATGTACATATATATATATATAAAAACCTATTTATATACATATATATTCATTTACATATATATTTACATTTACGTTTACATTTACATATACATATTCATGTACATATACATATTCATTTACATATTCATTTACATATACATATACATATACATTTTTCTTTTTCGTTTAACAGTATCTGAGGTCCAGGGGACACTCGGCTTGGCGAGTGCCTGGAAGATACCGGGGGTAATATTTTGATTTCCTGCTTGGCGTGAAATCAAACATATTACTCAGCCCTTTTTCTATCAATGGTGGAGTTACCATTTAGCGGGAATTCGAGATAATTCCTTCATTCTTGATTCAAATGGATCTGCAACGCGTAGAAAAGAGTGCAGCTGTTGTTCTTATACATATACATATACATATACATTCAATACGTAGATAAAGCTCTAGAACTGAAAATCAGGAATTGTGCGCTGAAATAGGTTTGTGGGTTTGAGGGTGTTCCAACAAGTTAGAGTTCATTTGAGGCAAAGGATTGCAGCTGGAAAAAACGTCTTTCTTTTGCTCTTCAATTGCGGGACTTGTGAAACCAATGTACATTAGGGTATGGTTCACGACAATCCATCCCATAGCATAGTCTGCTTGCTTCTGAGTTTGTTGACAAACCTTTTCATTCTCAGCATGTTCAACACAGTGATTTCTAGATCTTGCCATGTTGCTTGTTGACCCATAGTAGGGAATGAAGATCTACATGGGTACTGCACCTAGGTCTTTAGCAGCCATGACATGTTTTTTTGCACTCAAAATGATGTGAATACATTCTGAAAAGCTGGTGACAGAGGCGTTGGCAATCCAAAAGAGCACTACGCTTCCCGGGTTGTGAAAATTCTTGCATGCGCCATGGTGATACCCCTCTGCAGGATCGGGTTTGAAGACATATTATTACCAATATGAGTGTTTCTCAAAATAAGGGGCCTCCAAATCATCCCCAGTCGTAAGGCTTGTTTTAGATGATCAATCAGGGTTGTTTAAATCGGGTCCTTTAATTTGAGAAACACCCATGTAGTGGTTGATTTTTTCGTGAACGCAAACCAAGTGGTTGATTTGTACTGTATACTAATCAATTGATCAACTTGATAATCAGCAATGTTTTATCTAATCCATGGTAAATCATAAACTATGAAATGACTATAGAATATACTTCATCAGCATCAATTCGTAAATGGTAAAACTGGATGTATGTAAAGGGCAAACCACAATTATCTATTATGTTAACTTGTTAAACTTGAAATTCGTAAATGGCAAATGAATTCGTAAACGAATTAAAAATTTCCTTCAAGTTGAGAAGTTGCTGAATCATCCCAATCAACATCATCATGAAGGTTTATCATTAATGAAGTTGATACATGGTAAACCATCGGCTTATTCCACCCACGTTTGGTTTATGACTTCTACTGCCTGCATCTGTCACTCGTCGCCCCGAGGAGTTGCAAGATCGCGGTGGCGTGCTGCGTGGTGGCGTCAAAGTGGCCGTGCAGTTGCCCAAGCAATGCAGGAGCGCCGTGCAGCGCCGCAGCATATCAACCAGCGGTGAAGCGCCAGTGGTTGAGAATGGTTACCAATGTTAAAACAACTAATTCTTATTGGCAATCATGAGAATTTCTAATCAACTGACTAGTGACTGGTTAGCCAGTCAATCTAGTTGAAAATGGTTGCCAATGAAATAAAACAACTAATGGTAACCATTGAGAATGGTAACCATTAATTTCTGATCAACTGGATTAATCAGTAACATTGGTTACTAGTGGTTGCCAATACAATGGGTTAGCCAGTTGATTAAAACAAATGATGTTTCCCAGCCAGCCGTCAAGTCAGGATTAATGGTTGATCATGGTTATTACTCGTTGATTAGTGGTTAATAATGGTTGCCAACCAGTGGTTGATTAAAGATTAATGCTTTAAAATGTTTAATGGTGGTTATCGATGGGTATTCAATGGTTAACAACCAATTTTCAACGGCGATTAATAATGGTTGACAATGGTTTCTAATTAGTGATTAAGGACCAATGGGTGATAATTGATAATGATTGATAAGGATTAGTGACTATTAGTCGTTAATAGTGGTTACCACTTGAGATTAAGAACCAACCGATAGTTGACAATGATGAATAAGGATGAATAAGCATAAACGGTACATAAGGATCAATGGTCGATACTAGGGCATAATAGCCAACAAGAAAAGGGGATGTACAAACTTTATGTGGATCAATACCGACCATCCCAACTTCTCGACTAGCAGCTGGTCATTTCTAGGATGTGAACGGCCAGGGGTACAGGGTATTGACTGCAGCCTCATGGTTGTGGATAGGTCACCAGTGATGCCTAAGAATGGCTAGATAATGGTGGTTGACAGGGATGGTGGATAAAGATTGTTAATACTTCTGCACCTTGATGATGTGTACCAGTGATTTGCAGTAGAATGCTTAGTTAATACTTATGCCTAACCATTATCAATTATTATGAATCTACCCTGATTTCTGGTACCAATGCTGATGCTAAATGCTGGCTGCTTCATAACAATGAGTAATGGTGGATGGTATAGTGGTGACCATCCACAGCTGGGAGACTCGAAGCCTGGTGATGCTACATCAATGGCAAAGGCACATCCCCAGATGGGTAATTCATTCAATTGTTTCTGCTCCTTTTTCGAATAAACAATGGGAAGAAGCAAATTTACGGATGGAAACCCTGGGCTGTTCACATCCCAGAATGTTCGTTGGGATGTGCAATTGCTGCGGCCTATTCTTGCTGAGATTGGGTGATGATGTGTGATGATCCATCCTGGACTGGGATGATGAGTGGACATGGACAATCAAACCACCAGCTGGCAGTTGAGCTGAAAAACTGCTACTGGTCGGTTGATGCTATGGGTTCATGGTTAGGATCGGTTGATCGGGGATCACTTCACAACGCTGCCAGGCTTGTTAGCAGCTGATAAAGTCTAGGGTCATGGCTGCCTGCCACGGACACTTCCCACGCATACCAACCAGCCTTGTTAAAAAACCAAGGGCTGTCCACAATCAGGCAGTCATTCTTACCATGAGATTTCCTACCTTGGCTTTTCTCTACTGCGAAAGCTTAATCGCTGCCAATTCCTGAAGCAACCCATGGATCACCCCTATTTGTCGATGGAGTAGCCTAAAGGTATGACCATGGCCCCATCTCATGCGAGAAGACACCTGTGGTTGGATCGCTCGTAGGTATCCCATGCCGCCCTGTGCCGACTTCTTCTCTTTGAGTCTCGGGGAGGCTCAGGGAGTGGGATCTGAGCTGGTAAGATCGGGCAACGAGGATATGGTTATAGGTCACCAACCATCCAAAAAAGATTCAGGTGAACAGCCTACAAACATATCTGAGCAGTAAACATCGAAAAGGCAATCATCCCTACCAACAAGATGTAAGGAAACGGTGCAAGAACAAAAGTTGTTCCGGTATGCAAAAACAGCAACTATTAGGCCCAAAGATGCCAAAGACCCCTGATTGACTGACCTGAAAGTGGAAAATCCATAATTTGTCGACGGTTTAGCTATTGAAAATTATGATTGTTCACTCCCAGGTTAGTTTAGCAGCGGGTAGACCCAAATAGCCACGGAGCAAAAACTCCCCAGTGCTGCAACCTAGCAGAACTACCTCTTGTGTGATCGCTTTGTCCCCCTAACAACGGAAGGAGTGCTCTCTGAATTTGACACCACTTGTGATGTGTAAATCGAGTCCTTCATCCTTGTTGAAACCATGTCTTGCTATGGTCCCTTTGGGGAGCACTCGATTTAGGGTATCTAACTACTGGATCATTGTGACCGTGAGCACCAAATTGCTGCCTCATGACGTGTCACAAATGATTGGGATCTCTCCTCATACATGTCGGACAGCCATTGTGGTACCCAAAGTTTCACCACAGGAAAACCAAGTACCAACTACGTTGGGGCACTCACATTTCAAGGAAGCAGCCATGTCTGAAACCTATCCTCAACGTGCAAGCACGGTGCAAATTGTACGATCCCAGTGTCGCGCCTTGATGGCAAGAGTTGTGGGCATTTCTTGCCGCAGAAGTCGCGGCTTCATACTAGATGATGTGTTATCTAATGAAAAATAATCGTAAAATGGCGGTCAGTCATGGATTAGATGGTCGACAAATTCCTTTTGGCTTCCCCACACTTGGACACTTGTCGAGTGCCAGGGCGGAAACAAACCTGCAACCCATTCTCACCCCCTCTACGTATCATAGATGGCAGTGGGTCAAAACCCTGTACCCCTGGTTCCCCTATCATGAACCATTATTTTACCTATAGTTTTGTTGGTTATTATCCCCCATTATTGCTTGGCTAATATTGACCCATAGCCAGATTCTCATAGATTCATTTCGCATCGCAGCCGAAACTGACGGCTTGGACTGTGGTAGTTCACTGTCATGGTTGGCGAACTCCGTCGCAGCAGGAGCCTGGCGCTCTGTACGGGCGAAGCAACTTGTTCGCGGAGCAGTTGAAGATTGGAAGCATTGGCGAAGACCAAGGAGGAGCACGTCGTTCTCTGGCCCTCCAGGCGCTGTCGCGCTGTTGCTTGTGCCGTGCTACCGTTGTGCATTTCTCACTGATAGATTTTTCGGGATGCGGTGCCATCTACTACAGTGTGCTTGTGTCTTTTTTTCATGGAGCAAGTGTGTGATGTCGTTTGACAATTTAGTTCCGGGTATTTCAGGGTGATAATTCCTCTGCGGCCAGCTACATTGGGGAAATGATTGATGTATTGTTTCAGCTATCACTCTGAGACATGCAGATTTTTTAGTTACAAGTGTTGTTTTCCTGAAATTGTGGGGTTTAATGTTGTGTTTGCTAGCATGGTTATACTATGTTTCTGGAAATGTGGCAGCGAATGGTAATTGTTCAATTCGATAATATTGGGCCATGATCGTAAGTATACATCTTGTGGCTAAAACTGTGTGCCCAGCACAGATATATATATATATATATAAACATGTTCAGGATGTTGACTTGTGGTTGACAATTTTGTCGGGCAAAGGGTATACTCATGTACGCTCCGTATATTGGTCGATGAATAGTCTAGGTTATGTCGATATTCCATCTATACCTTGGATCAGTGCCGGACTTGACGATTGTCCAGCTCAAATGGCAGGGTTTTGGCTCAAGACTCCACAGGTTTACAGACTTGCATTGGGAAGATGGCCATGAAGTTCTTGATGTTGGCTATGCCAGTGACGTGCTTGGCACGCTTGGGTGTTCCGACAAACAACTCCAATGGCTCAGAGGCAACTTGGGGCTTTCGTCCTTCACCCGAAGACTTGCTTCCTGGTGGGAAGGCTCGTCGTGCAGAGTACTGGGAGAACTTCACTGTTGGCGAGTATGAGAACTCGACACTTCGCAGCGGCTACTATCACAATCCCAGTATCCCAATACTCCTGGATGTCATGAAGACTTTGGGTTACGACCATATAGCCACCAGCACTCAGTATGAAGACACCTGCTGTGCTTCCTGTGGCAAAATCAGCACCGCGGAGCTTGTCAGGGGGACTGGCTTCTATGCGGTTGCTTCAGCGGAGTCGATGCAAGAAAATGATGTTGCTGGCGGACACTGGTGCACAGCTTCTGCCCCAGACCAGGGTGACACTGTTGGCATGGGATGTTTGAGCTGCGCCAAGGGCAAGTTCTTGAAAGCACATCCCTGGTCATACCCACTGCAGGCACCCCCAGGAGACAAGATCTTCCAGCAGGAGATCAACATCGTGGTCGCGGATACCTGCCCTCACAGAACCAACGAGGCTTGGTGCCCTCGTCACCTCGACCAACCCAACAAGTTCGGCATCAAGAACCACTTCGATTTTGCCAAGCCGCCAGCCCATTTTGACAACTACTACTTCGCTTTTTCCAGGATGGAGTGCCCTTGGAGCATCAAGCAACGGTATCAACAACTGAGCCGATGCAAGTAGAGTTTCTGCCAAATTTTGCGAGAAGCTAGATCTAATAGATGTAATTAGTGTGGAGCCGAAACAGCCAGGACCAAATTGCTTTAAGTTTAAGAATCGAGCACTGTATTTATGGAGTGTTAGGAATCTTCGAACTCCCAATTGCGGTCTATTCTTGCGCGGGTGTGGTTTCGTGCTTTTCCTGGCTGTTTCAAATACCGGCACATGTCAGTTCAAGGGCTTCCTTTTCTGCAATTTTTCGTCGTCCACGCTGGCATGGAGGGGTGCTGAAGGTGGCACCACTCTCAATCCCATTTTGACTGCACTGCGCCATTCTGTGCCTAGTTTGGTGCTGCGTGCGCATGTCTTTTATGTTTGAAGATTTGCAAATAGCAAATCTAGCATTGCCACAGCGCAATACTTGCCGTTGGGACTGTCAGACTCTCGGTGTGAGGACGAGCATATGAGTCGAAGCTATGTTTTGCGAATGATGAGGCTTTGTCACGACAGATGTGAAGAAGAGGGGTCGTAGCCACATATCACATCATATCACCACAATTTTGGAGCTGAACATTTCATTCCAACATTTCGATGTGTACAATTCGCACGTCCAACTACATCAGCTGCCAATTCCAGGGATGCGCACTGACCAGGCCATTCTTCTTGGCTTCCTACAGCTGTTTTTTGCTGGATAACGACACCACAAGGCCTCGCGAAGGACGGGTCGATTTGTTCTGTGTAGGACTTTAGGTGTTACAGATTCAGGGCAGTAACTACGACAAGTTTCAAAGCTGCATTGATGGTAGATGCCATTATGTGTGTACAGGTATGTATGTATGTATGTATGTATGTATGTATGTATGTATGTATGTATGTATGTATGTATGTATGTATGTATGTATGTATGTATGTATGTATGTATAATTGTGTATATATAATATTATATATATATATATTTGTTTGTTTATTGATTTATTCATTTTAGATACATATACTGTACATTCGAATGGATTGCAGACCAACTCTTAACTAGTGACCAACTACAGATCAACGTTAGAAGAGTCAGGCAACAGAGATTGCAAAACATCCTGGCCAGAGGAGGAAGGTGATCAAGAAGTAAATCATTCACTGTGTATGATCTATTGCTGGTTTCAACAATCTAGTGTATATATCATTACATTGCGAATGAGATGTTGGGTCAAAATTAAAAACCCATATCTGGATTGGGGGCCCAAATTTTGACCCAAACCCATGTACCATATGCTTCCCTGGTCGTCGCGACAACCTTACATGTACCCATATCATACCCAAAAATTCAATCCCCCAGCTATCCATACATTCTTGTGACGTCCAACAAAAATGGACTGACTGGTTGGGGTTGCTTGAGATCAAGTCATCAATAATATTGGAGGATGGTTGATATGGTATGTATTGATATGTGGTTGATGCATGTTGGTAGTAATGGTTCACCATTGATCACAAATGCTAGGAATTTGCTTCGTAATAGCTACGATATCGTTGTCAACCATCGGTTAATCAGCCATGCTTGACTCTGTCAGTAGCATGGGCCATCGTCAACTATTGGATTGTCCACCATGATTCCTTTTACAAGTATTGTTACTTCTGAAGTGTCATGAGACTTTCATTGAGCAAAACACGACCTAGCGGTCACTGGCCATCCCTGGCCAGTACTCGTCAATTTCTGTTGAGTCTTGCGAGCACCAATTTCGCCCTGCACAGACCGACAACTGATTAAGGATGGAGGAAATGTAAGCAACACAAGCGCAAAGTGTTTCAGCCAACTGGAAAAGCATCTAGTTACTTCCAAGGAGTTTGGCTACACTTTTGTCATAGTCAACCAAGTCCCTGTGTGTTTAGCATGCATCATTGGTCATCAAGCAGCGAGTGCATCGGGAGATTCTGTATTGATCCCATTACACAATTATCCAGAAGGAACTTGTTTTGTGAGACGAGACAGTCGAAACCCTCGCAACAGCACAACTTCGCAAAAAACTGCAAATGAACCACCTGTTTGCTCACGATAGTGGTTCAAGTCCCAAACGAAACTTTGGTCTCTGATCTCACGCTGGTCTCGCCAGTTTGACCCACACAGGGCAGCTTGTGCCATTGTTGCGCATTTGAGTCTGCAAAGTACTAGGCCTTGAGGCCTTTCTTATCTGGCCATGCGCAGGAGTCGGACAAGTTGACGAGCATCATTCCCGGCGGGATCTACGTGCGTCTTCGAACACGATCTTGTGGAGGACTCCCAACAGCATGAACACCGCAGGAACTGCTGCATCATCAGCGCTGTCCTCAGGGAGATGTACCTTGAGGTGGTCCTCATGGCACGCGAAACCAGCTGGAACTCTGTCTACGCGCATACTCTGCCCCGCGATCGTAGAAGACATCAGACACCTTCTTCCTCGGAATCATTATCCAAACAAGAGGCCTCATAAACTCTATTAAAACCTTAAAACCATAAATTCCAATAAAAAACTACAATTAATTGATTATTATAATCATAATTTTCATAATAATATTATATCTATAAAAAATTTAAAACCTAAAAAGACTTTTAAAAAAATTAAATAAATTTTATAAATATATAATTTTTTAATATATATTTTAATATATTTTTGAAATATATTTAATTTAATATATATATATATATATATTTATAGTTTATTTAATATGTTTTAAAAATAGAAGTAAAATAATATATTAATAAAATAATATATTTAATATGATATATTTATTTTAATATATTTATATAATATTTAATATATTAAAATATTATTATT
>VSDK01015066.1:257726-284827 GCA_009767595.1 Symbiodinium kawagutii
ATTATATATTAATTATTTAATAATATTTATTTTTTATAAATTAATATTTTTTATGTTTAAATTTTTAATTTTTAATAATTAAATATTATATTATAAAAATTTATATTAATATTAATTATATTATATTATAATATATTTTATATATTATTTATTTATTATTAAATATTTTTTTTATTATTAAATATATTTTAATAAATATAATTTATTATTTTAGGATTTAAATTATTAATTTTATTTTTTATTTTAGATTATAAATATTTAATATTTAATATTTAAATATATTTTAGAAATTTTTAAATATTAATTTTTAATTATTAAATATTAAATATTAGATATTAATTTTAATTTTTAGATATTTATTTGTAATTTTTAGTTTTTAAGTATTATTTTTTAATTATTTGTTTTTTATTATTAATTATTAATTTTTAATTATTTAGTTATTAGTTATTAATTATTAATTTTTATTTATCGTTTAATAGTTGTTAGGTATTAGTTGTTAGGTGTTGTTTGTTAGTTATTGGTTGTTAGTTCTTGGGTATAGGGTATTAGTTGTTGGTTGTTGGTTATTGGTTGGTAGTTGGTGGTTGGTAGTTGGTAGTTGGTAGTTGTTGGTTGGTGGCTGGTGGTACGAAATCTTCCGAAAATTCCTTGATTTTGTTTATAATTAAAATAGAAAAATGTTTCAAAAATTTCGTCCGTGGAAAGTTATTTTTTTCGGAAAATTGTTGTCTTTTGGTCCAATCTTGCAATCAACCATTTAGGAAAGGACGAGGTAGCCCAGGCAGTAGCACAGGCCACCTCCGAGAAAAGAAAGACCAATGGTTGAAGAAGTCCTTTTCGACCAAAACGTCCACGGGACGATACTTTAGGGGGAAAATTGTTCTATTTTGTAGGAAGGCAGATATGCACAAATTTTCCCGAAATTTTGGACGAAGTAGGAAAGTGGACCCACATCCTGAGCAGATTCGAATTTACGCTTTACCGTTTTTTATGATAAGTATTTAGAATATTTTCATGATATGATAATAAATATATTATTAATATATAAATATCTTAGTATTATATATAACAGAAAATAAGAATATATGCAGTTATAGGGATTGAATATAATGTAATAAAACCAATGTAGATAATAGGTAGTTTAAAGAGAAAGGTTTCAAAGTATTGTAAGTAATATGGATCTAGAATTATGGGGAGAAGGTATTTAAGGATCCATACCATTGGGGGTGGGGGGGCCGTAATTCTATCGAATGAGTACTATCTTTTAATTAACTCTTATTACATTTTAACCCATTGTATCCAAAAAATATCCAATTCCATCGATAATTTCATCATCTTCGATGATAGTCAGGGGCTTCAGTTCCCACAACACTCCCAGCACAACGGCAAGCTGGTACGCCCTAGCGCCTGGCAGCTGCAGTCGCTCCAATTGTGGAGATGCAGAGAAAGGCGGCGCGTGGACGGTGTTGTGAAACTGGGACAGCCACAATAGGAAGTGCACAGCGAATTCAACATCCGCCCAGTAAAGGGGAGATATCTGTTGCAATGCAGGGTCTTCCACTTGGTCTATGCTGACATTGGCTGGCCTCACTTAGTGAGATAGTTGTTGTAGTGGTAACCCGTTCTTGTCACTGGCTTAACCAAAGCATCAAACTGCCCCCATGAACAGGCCCATAGCACCAACATAGGAAACGTGATCTTGGCGACCTGCATCCGGAAGATCTAGTGAAGAACCCTCGAAATACGAAGCCCAGGGTTGGACTTTAGCCCACCTCTGCTGATAGCACTACACCCCCCATGGGAATACCAAAATTATACCAAATGGTAGTCTTAAGAAATATTGAATAAAATGAAACCCCCTTTCAAAATGATAGTCTTTAGCAGTGGGTACCGCCGAGGGGAAAAGGGAAAACCACCACGCTATGAGCCATCGATACTATGCTTCATCAAGAGTGTGAGTCTCCTGATGACAACTGAGATAGTGAAAGCTTTTAGTGTAAACAGGTTTTGCAAGTGTAAACAGGTCTTATAAGTGTAAACAATCTCTTCAGTAAATTGTTGGGTTAAGAGGCTTCAAATGATTTGACAAACATTGGCTGCAAACTCAGCAGGAGAGGCTCGTCCAACCCAGGTTGCAGCACGTGGCTGAAATGATCCACCAGATCGTCAAAAGTCAGGTTCCAGCTGTTGCCATGAGCTTGGACCCCCATGGTGGCTCAACCAACAGCGGTGAAGGTTGATCACCTGCGCGGATGGGTCGATCTTGGCACGGCCGTGGCTTCACTGACCTGTCTTTTGGCTCTGGAGGTTGCAAGGATACGAATTACAAAATTGTCCTAGAAAATAGCAGCTCGATAGCTCCAAGATGTGACCAAATCATTCTTGAAGATATCTTGCGTTTGAAGGCGAGGGTAAATCAAACCCTCAAGGAATGAGAGCTTGGGACAGCTACAATAGGGTGCCTATACCAAGCCTTGACCATACGACACTCTGGCTCATTCTTTCCCAATAACTGGAGTGACATACACACACACCAAAATCTGGTTGTTTGACTCATATTAAGTTGTGTGTCAAGAGTTTCAACAAGCTAAATCGGATGGTATCCGAAAAAAACTTTCCGTGGTCTTCTTCGTGCTCCATCTTTGGCTCATATCTAAGTGATCTACCAAACCGCTCCAAAAGCAAACAGGTGACAAATCTATGTGTTTTGTCCGATGCTGTTGTCAATGGAGTATTAATGCAGTATGCCAAAAATGGTAGACTTGCTAAAGATACATTTTTTGTATACATGGTGTCTATGAAATATATGTTTTGGCAAAAAACGGAACTGTTTGTCTGCTTCAGGATGGCTAAGGATAGTCTCCCCGGAAATGCCAAACAAAGTTCAGTGCCAACGTGGTCACATCTCGAGCACAGCTTGAAAAGTTGGCAATCCGCTACTCATCCGCCGGCATCGAGGCATCAGGGCCTGATGCAAGTTGTGCGGCCCAAGATGGCCACCCTAGCTGTGGGAAAGGGATGGCCCTATTGCTTGACTAACACTGAGTGGTTCCCCTCCCCCCTACGGCGCTTGATTTTTCTTCAACGTGAAAAGTGGGGATCTCTACGAACTCCTTCGGCCAGAAACCGTCCTACAGGACTTGGTTTTTCTGTGGGAAATCTGTACCTTTGGGGGAGTGAGAAGGGAGATTATCAACAACATGAGGGCAGGGGATTGTTTTTTCCCAGC
The DNA here is from genome assembly GCA_009767595.1 of Symbiodinium kawagutii. Classification (NCBI taxonomy): domain Eukaryota; class Dinophyceae; order Suessiales; family Symbiodiniaceae; genus Symbiodinium; species Symbiodinium kawagutii. Next base: position 260,956 of record VSDK01015066.1, read on the forward strand.
GACATGTCGTTCGCCGGACGTTGGAATGACCAGACGACCGAGCTTTTCACAAAAAGAAGCTGATCAGAAACCCACCAAACTCAACTGTGGAGAGACACTTGTTCAAGATGCTTCACTTTGCGGATGACATTTCGAAAGGATGATGACAATGGGAAAATGAAAACTGCCAGTACAACAACGAATACCAATCAACTTACGATGTCGCTTCTTGCAGCTCAACTGGAATCGGGCCATCATCAAATGTAAGATCTAGAACCGAGAAAAATATCACCCACCAGTCCAACAGAGCTGTCGTCCCCCGGATACTGTTGGTTCTTGCTGATTCTTTACCAGAATTGCTGGTGGCTATTAGCTGGAGAAAGATCATTGGCAGTGTTAACATTTGGAACACCATCTTGGCTTTCACAGACGACAATCCCCAGCAGCATGGAGCCCTGAGCTACCTGTTCCTTCTGGTGTCTGTCGAGCTGCCTGAAGCGCATGCACCACTCAGCAGGTGATGATAGATGAGGACCCTGGGCAATGACTGCTGGCTACTCGCGCTTCATGATCAGTAGCAGTGGTTAATGAATAATGATTAATGGTTGTGCCTGCTTGAGAGCGATCCGTAGTGATTGATATTCACACAAATTCTATGGACCTATACGGGAGTCAATAGAGAGATGGAGAATTCTTAAGAACTGGATTGAAGAACTGGTAAAAGTTCCATTTCTATATTCGATTACCAGGTGGTACCTGCTTATGATGATGTCACGATTTATGACATGTGCTTGCGGGTACCCTGTACCCCAGGTGAAAATTCCCAAATGACCAAACTAGATGTTGGGATGTTCACCTGTCCTTTTTTGCTGGTAAATATTGACCCATCGCCATACGAAAGTCATGGTTTTCCCGCTGCAGCGCATGGTTTCAGGATGGTTGCAGAGGCCCCTTGACAGCCAGCAAGCATCAGAGCTCGCAGGTGCAAGTTGGCTATGCCTGTGGTCCGAAATTGTCGTTTTTCCAAACATCATCGTGTTTGGGTGAGGACCATATACACCCCACCTCATGCGTTCATGAAATGTCATGACCCGAACGGGAGGAAAAAAACAAAAACCTCGGCCATGTTCATCATGGCGCACATCAGTCCCACCTTCGAAAACCGTGTTTTTGTGCAGGCAGATGTTCTCAACCTCATATTCTTTATCTGCTGTGGAAAATCGTGGAAAAGCCAGGTATTCCCATTTCAGTGGATAAAAATTGGAGTCTTAGCAAAGATTGAACCCCGTGGCCCACCCCCTTTTGAGCAGGACATCTCTACATGTTTTGGGAGGTGATCTTTGGGGAATGCAATGGGCTGTCGCTTTGCCCCCAGCGCAGCTGCCGTCGCCTTGGCTCCGCTTTGACCTTTGCGGCAGGCCGAGGTTTCTTCAATCACTGAATCTGGTTTGGACATCGGGATTACACAAGGGCTTATGCGCATATGATATTACATATTTACAAACAATATTTATATACATATATATATATGTATGTATGTATATGTATATATATATATATATTTATGTATATATATATATATGTATGTATGTATATGTATATATATATATATATTTATGTATATATATATATATGTATGTATGTATGTATGTATGCAGCAGTATGCATGTATTTTTGTTTCCTAAGCGAAAAGACCGTATGCTCTACGATCCTGACAGCCTCGGCGAAAGTGCCTCTTTCAGTTTCGGTTGAACGGACGCACAGTAAGTAAAAAATCAAATGCAGTTAAGATTCTTTTTTGCCGCCTTATAGCAGCACCATTGGGTAGTATTCCATGGGTAGTTGCCTCCATAGGTAGTTGTTTTCCTTCTTTTTGGTGACTTTTTGGAAGAGGCTTCTATTCTTCAACTAGACCGTTGTTGGCCCGTCACTGATCGCCAAATGGTTCTATCAAGACTAGCGTGTTGGACGGGGCGAAAAACTCTGATATTATGGCGCCAGCTATCGAGATGTGGTCCATGATAGTTTTCGATTTCTTGGGATGTGGGAAGAGCAAAAAAAGGAGACCCCAAGTTCAACAACGAAGGGGAACCATCACTGCGCAAGATTCCGAGTCGCCGGTATGATTCAGTAAGGGTGAGTTCTGCCCAGTGTGGACGTGGTCGTCCTGGGCGTAGTTTAGCATCCCCCAAATAACGATATGAATGGGCGGAGTTAAAACAAACACCATGTTCTGGGGTCTCAGGGTGCCGCAATATATGTCCCATCAGTTTTTGACGCCTTTCGGCTGCTAACTGTGATGGAGTGAGTACATCCATTCCGTGGGAATTGGCCAGTTCGTGCAAGTATTCGTTTGAGCATGGATCCTCTGAAACAGCCACAACTCTATGGTAAAAAGGAGTTTTGATATTGAAGATCTGACGAAGGATTCATCAGTTTTTGACGCCGTTCGGCTGCTAACTGTGATGGAGTGAGTACATCCATTCCGTGGGAATTGGCCAGTTCGTGCAAGTATTCGTTTGAGCATGGATCCTCTGAAACAGCCACAACTCTATGGTAAAAAGGAGTTTTGATATTGAAGATCTGACGAAGGATTCTAAAATAGACTGAGTTGAGCCGAGTGTTCTGGGCAGGTGTAGGAACAACCGATTCCAAAGAGTACAACAAAATGCTTTGTACTATTGCCTGGTAAACCCTGAGGCGAAACGTTTCATGTACCAATGAAACCAAAGGACCAACCCCTTCTTCACCTCCACAATGACAGCACTGGCAACGGCTCAAGGCGGCACCCGTGCGAAAATGAATCCGTTTCTCACTATTGAAGGCAAGATGTTCACACTTGTCAGGATTAAGTTCCAAACCTAGGAGATAGCCGTGGCGTTGAACTCCATGCAATAATCTATTGGCAAGCTCAGCAGAATTAGCTAGCAAGACCGTATCATCAGCAAATTGAAGATCCCATACTGGCACTGGTTGGGTGATCGGAGGGGCAATATAGCCAAAGCGTTGGAGATGCTCGGCTTCTACGTATTTTAACATTGTGGTCGTCACTGCAATGAACAAATAAGGGGAGAGGGGGCACCCTTGCCGAAGACCATTTTCTTGACAGCGAGGTTGGGATGTAACTCCGAATTCCTGGACTTGAAAACTGGGATCTGTATACAAGGACAAGACTGCTTGAACTAGTTGCTCTGGTACACCTAGGGAAAACAATGAATGCTGAATAGCGTCATGAGTCACTGAATCGAAAGCTCGGGACCAATCCAGAAAAACCAAATGAAGGGGGCGGGTCTGCCGATCATGCATCTGGGTGAGTTGGCGCAAGATATGGATTGGTTGCGAAACAGAATGATGAGGCCGGAACCCATACTGTGTGTAGCGAAGGTGCGGGTCCACATAGGGTTGGAGGCGTTGCCTCAAAATCATTGCATATACCTTGTACATGGACGTGGTAAGAGAGATAGGTCGATAATTAAAAAGAGACGTAGTGGGTCTGGCAGTGGTTTTAAGGAACATGATAACAAAGGACTTTTTCCAAGAGGAGGGAACCATAGCGCCAAGGAAGCAATCACTTAAGAGGGACAAGAGCAAACTTTGAAATTGCAAGGAAGAAAATATCAAGAGGGTGGGTTTGGCAGTGGTTTTTAGGAACATGATAACAAAGGATTTTTTCCAAGAGGAGGGAACCATAGCGCCAAGGAAGCAATCACTTAAGAGGGACAAGAGCAAACTTTGAAATTGCAAGGAAGAAAATATCAAGAGTTCCGATTGCATACCATCAGGGCCAGGGGATTTGCCAACCTTCAAACAAGAAAGGGCTCGAGTCAGCTCAACAAATTTAACCGGACCGATGGTGTCAGGAATGACTGGCTGAAACTGCATAGCTACTCCCAACGGGGGAAGTTGTCTGCGGGCCCAAACTGTGGAAGTGAGATATTCAGCAAACACTTCAGGCCGGTCATCTCTGGGGCGGAGGTTTCCCCTGATGTCACGAATGTTGGTTGGTTTTGGGACGTATTTAGACCGAACCTGTTTCACTGATCGCCATTGCTGATTCGGGGCTGAACGATGATCTTGGAAAAATTTTATGCTCCACCAAACTTTCTTATCTTTCCGAGCCTGCTTCTTAATCTTGTTCCTGAGAAGGCGCCGTTGATGAACTTGATGTGGCTGCGTAAGCTTCGAGAGGGTTTCTATCAAGGAAAAAGTTGAATTACTGATGTATGGCTGCTTGATTTCAGGGCGGCGGTGTTCAAACGTTTCATTCGCCGCCGCAGCAGCGACTTCCACCAAAAATGCACTTTTTTGATCAGGAGAAAAAGATTCCCATTCCGTGGAGATGACTGCACCCTCCATTTCGGGGTTCACCAACGGTGCTGGGGGACGAACAGAGAACCGGCCTGCCCAACCCATGCCTGTTCGGCCCTCAAGGGCGAGGGCATGCGCCCGTTCATTGCCGGGGATACCGACATGGGCGGCAACTTTCAAGGGGGTAATGTGAAAGAGGGACAAGGCCGACTGCCAATTGGCCGACTGCCAATATATTTGAGGATAATTGGAGCCCGGGTAAGACCTCCCTTCAAGCAAGCCAAGAACATAATCGGAATCCATGAAAAAGTAGAAATGAACCGTGTTGTCAGAGAAATATCCAATCAACCAATCCAAGACTTCAATAACCGCCTGAATCTCAGCTAAGTTGTTGGTGGGAACCTTGGGGACATCCTGAGCAATGGCGCAAGGACCAAAAGAAGAATCAATGAATTGATCGAAGTACAAGGGGTCAACCTGATTTGGGACCAGAGCCGCGACGACAAATCCCCAACCTCCATTTCGGGAGTGTCCTGGGGTCAAACCGCAACTGCCATCAGTGAAGATCGCCATACATTTGGAAGGGGCCGGGGGTGAAAACCGTACCGTAGACAATCTGTTATGGATTTGGAGGTCAAGAGTATGGCGAAAATTAGCCTTAGGAGAAGAAAAATCTAATTTGGGACATGGTGCCCGCACAGGTTGACTGCGGAATTTCGGCACTTCTAAAGTAAGTTCAACTGGAAAATGTCGAGTAGAAAGAGAAACATGGCAGTTGGAAGCGCACTTATGGATCCTTGCTTTGTGCCGCAGCTGAGCAGCAATATAATCTAGAGAAGCCCAATCCGTTTTCAATGGAAAATAGAAATTGTTGGAAGTCGCAGTCGGTTCAAGATATGTTACCCTCTTATGTGCCTGAGGTTGCCCAAATGTTTGCGGCAAATATAAATCGTGAGAACACAAAAACGACATCAAAAATTCAGCATTGTCACGTTCCGGATCTGCCACAGCCTGCCGTTTGTCCCAAGCATCTGGCCCAATGTGACGGGCTGAGGGATCTTGGGAAGGGGACACCCGCGAATTCCAATCCCCCAAAAAGAACCACATTTTGTGAGAAGGGAGAAAACCATATTCTGCTTCAAGAGCATTCCAAAACTGGGCTTTACGCTCAATGTCCTCCTCAGGACCTTCGACCATACTGGGCGCATATACATTGATCAACATGATGGGGCAAGGACTTATGGCCACTTCAATGGAACAAACGCGGGCTGAATGACCCAAAAAATGTGAACAGAGATGCCTGGCTTTAGGATGAACAATGAAGCCTACGCCATGGTGAGGTGAATCAGCCTGACCAGATAAGTAAATTTCAAACCCACGTTTCAGAAAAGAATGAGGACAAGTAGCCTTGGTTTCCTGCATGGCTAAAACCATTATATCATTGGAGTCCATGTACTGAAACAATTGATCATACTTCGTGGGTTCGTACAAGCCTTCCACATTCCATGTGCTGAACCTGAATCGGGAGAGCGGACGGGGGTTGGTCATGACAGATTTTGGGGAACTGACGAAATTACGAAACCAAGCTGTTCTGGAAGCTTGATGCGGAGGACTGTGCGTATGCTGGGAAACTCTCAACTGTGCCGAGTAAGCGGGTCGAAACGGGGGAGGGGATTGGCAGGTCTGTCCGGCCCAAAACTCCTGCCCCCCTAAATGTGCTTTCCAATATCGATATGCTCGCCTTGATTTGGCTCGGATTTCACGAGTTTTAGTTGCTCGTTGGGTTAAAGCTTGTGCCGAGCGTACTCTGTAACCACTGGGAGGTCCCCCGGAAGCATGGCATTTTTCGTGGCCGCTCCACATACTCCTATATTTCGACCATGATTGCTTAACCTCCCATAGATCAGAACGGCGGCTTCCCGGCTCGCCGCATGGCGGCAATGCCTGGAGTAGGTGTTGGTACAGTGACGGGCTGGCCCATTTATCAAATACAATAATGCTATGTTTGCGTCTCCTGGATGCTTATCTACAAGAAAGTTCATTGTTTTCCCCAACCTAATTTCGTATTTTTCTGGGGAAGTCTTGCGGAGGAGGAGCCGAGGAGTAGTGTAAAACATGTAAATCTTCAGTTATCTATTCAGACAGCGCTATAATTATTTGCAACTTTATCGATGCTGTTTTAAGCTTCAAAAACGGTATTTAATTTTTGAGACCAATCGGTGCACCCCCCAAGTTCCAGATTTCAAGGTTTTGTAATGTTCTCTTGACAAGTGAGCTAAACCAAAATGGTGTGCAAGAGCAGCGTGCGCAAAGGAATGTTGGGCGCAAGCGTTGCAGCGTGAAGACGCGAGAGCTGGCAAACAATCAGAGCCTTTTCCGGCGCAGTTTGTGTGTGCTGGAATGGCAAAAATGAAAAATGGAAACCCAGAGTTTGAAAGAATCTGGGGAGAGCCACCGAACCCAAAACAACAACATCCCATTGGGGAGGAATAAAACTGGATGTCTCACATGTTTGTAAGGATTGGTGGTGTACCATGGATGCGTTTCATAATTTCCGTTGACCGAGTGCACCATATGGCTGAGTTCTATGCGATTACGGCATCCAAGACAATACGCAAACTTCAAGAGAGGCATTTCCGACCTGGGCTGTCTTGTGGGAACTTTGAAAAATTGTTGCCTCAGCCTCTTTGTGACCGGCTGTTTGGCAGGCATGCTGGCTGAATAATGTACAGCCGCACCTCTGGTGCAGCAGCCACTCTCAGAGCACTCAGGACCACATAGTCAGGATTGATGGTGGCCCTCCAAGACAAGCGCAGCCTTCTGTAGAAAAAGGACTGGGTGATGGGCAAAGAATTTCGGAGGGGGCAGCAAACTCGCAGCAGCGGCATCCCAAGGGCTTGCCAACCGTTCCACATCATCAGCAGCAGCAACCGCAAGGCAGCCATCGAAGGCAGCGCCGACATGGCTCGTGGGTGGGCCAAGGCTGCAAGTGGCGAGGAACAAGGATGTCAGAAATTTCAAGGCAGCAGCCACAAAACAGCAGAGCACCATGCAAAAGGAGCGCTTGTAGGAGCCTTTGGCCTTGCTGCCTTTGTAGGTGGAGTTTCGGCTCTGTCTGTTTGTAGACCAATGGGTAGTAGACCAATGGGTAGTGGGGTCATTTCTCTTGCCCGCTCCCTTTCTGCCATCCCGAGCTGGAGCATCATCATAATCATCACGATCATCATCCCATCTGTCCCGGCGCCACCTTTCTACCGGGTCATTGTCCCAAGTGTGTGATCTCTTCCCTTTTGACTTTCCCTTCCCTGCCCCGCTTTTCCCTGCATCAGCCTTTCCTTTGGAACCAGCTTTGCCGTAGTCTTTGGTGGAGACGCCTGCTTTGTCAGCTGCGACAAGGATGTCGTGTGTGAGCCCCATGCTGTTGGAGAGGGGTGCCAGGGGATTGTCTGTCAGTGCGGAAGCTGCTTCATCGGAAAGGGTGAGGAAACGAATTGTGAAAGGAAATGCGTTCAGAATCTCACTATCAGCAAGGTTGGAGATGTCATACCGCTGTTGGTAGTGCGGACGGAGAGTTGTAGTGGAATCACGCATAGTGTTGTGGAGAGCCTGGATCAACTTCAACGTCTCTCTGACATAGACGTGCATGGTTCTTTGAAATGTGCGGTGAACGAAAGGCTCGTGCCGTGGATGGACATGGATGAGGCATGTGGTGGTGCCAGCACTAGGCAAGTAAGAGACTTGTGCCAATAGAATGTCGCCATCGGGGTCCCAGATTTGGAGAACATTCCAGTCAGGCAGGAGGGTTTGACCGGAGTAAGGGGACGAGTCCAAAGAATTGAGACAATGCATAAGGACGTGCATTGGAATGCGTTCGAAACGCTCTTGGGTGGGGAGATCACGCTCGAACCTCAAAGGAGCGTCACGGTTTTGACCTCCAGAGCGATCGTGCCAATATGGCCGTTTGGCCCGGAGTGACTGGAACAAGGCTTTGCTGGCACCTTCAGTCAGGAGGATCACCCGCAACAAGGCGCACTCATCATTGTAGAGATGTTGTGTTACACTTTGCACATCTTCTTCATAAGACAAGTTTGCTCTGCCCAGCAAGTATCGCAAGTTGTGCTCAACGGTCGTCCACTTGGTGAAGGGGGGACTCTGAGTGATCAGAATGCTTCGTCTTGTGAGTGACCGCTCGGCGACACCAGTGGTCAAGGAGAAAACCTGAAGTTGCTGCAAGACGGCAGGAGCAGGGGTCTGAGAGATCTGGTGTATCTGTTGCTGGATTGACTGCAGTGCCGGGACGAGCTGACTTTCATGGTATCGCTGGAGTTCTGCTTTTAGGTCTGCGACCGTCTCTCCTCCCTGCTCAGGCGCTGTGATCTCAAAGGGAGGAGGTGCTAAGGCAGGATCTACTTCCATCAACCCATCCACCGGGTCCAAGCGACGGGAGCGCTTCAAGTCAAAGAGCTTCATTTTTTGGGCGAGTGCCGCTCTGGCCATGGGGTCCATGTCCCCATACTCGAGGGGTTCATCTTTGATGTCGGAAGATTGCGATCCATGTGAGGGAGCGGACCGCTTTGCCCTTGTATCAGCGGGTTTTGCTTCAGCTGGCTCTGCTGGGGGTGGTGGCATTTGGATGGCATCCTTGGGCACAAAGATTTCTTTACCTCCTTCCAGGGTCACTTTGACTAGACCAAGGTGGTTTGGAGTTTCTGCAAGAGGGGCAGGGCTCTCCGGGGGTTTCTCTGCTGCTTCGGGAGAGTCTGCTTCAGCCATTTGCCCAACCAAGGCAAAACAAGATCAACCAATCAATCAAAAGTTGTGAGGGCCAAGGGCCAAAAACGTGAAGTGCGCATGAATGCTGATGGCTTGCAATGCTGATGACTAGCAACTGCTTATGACATGCACTGCACCTACTCCGCTGGAGCCTATGTATGCATGTATATATATATATATATATGTATTCATTTATTCACATGTAATGAGCGAAATATATTATATACATGCACATTCTTACAGATAAAGAGACAGAGAAAGAGATATACATGTACATATACACAAATAGTATTGACCCTACCCAAACATCAGGAAACGAAAGCCGAGGGTTTGAACAGTGGGTGCCTTGGGATCGACATGATCTCCTGAAGGATCATAGTGATGATGATGATGATGATGATGATGATGATGATGATGATGATGATGATGATGATGATGATGTTGATCATGTTGATCATGTTGATCATGTTGATCATGTTGATCCAAATCATCTTGTTTCACCATCAGCAGCAGAAGGGGGTGTTCGTGCGCAGGACTGGCCGGAAGCATTTGGTAAAGCAAGAGCTTTCGCGACAAAGGCACCTCTGCCTATTCCATTCATTTTCAGGACCCTCGATCATTTTTGAGATACTCATAAACTATGAACCCAAAAAAAATTGGTTTCCCTGTTGAAAATCATCAGTTGGATGGTTCCGATTTGTATACAGCTGGAAATTCGAACATGATCACCGAATGGCTTCATCTTCGTCACCAGCTCGGAGAGCTGGTTGAGAATCCATCACTCTGGACGTTCGCCCCCCCACAGATGGAGAACGCTCGTTGTTAAAATCAAAGCTCTAAGGACTTCAAGACTTTGCACGAATCCATATGAGTAGTACCCGTTCCAAAATAGTTTTCATGTTTACACTCCAGCAAACGGACCTAGTTGAGAGGAAAATCCACCATCTATAGCTGTTTTACACCTATAAAACGTGGTGATTTTTTGCACAACCAGGTTGTTTTACCGGGGCAGTAGGGAAGCCATCGCTCATTAAGATATACGCCGTGCGGCCCAATCCCTGACGCTGAGGCTTCCCACATCCCAACAAAGCCCATGCTCTCGCCTTAGAAACACAGCAGAGCTGTGAACGTTTGGACCTCACCCTGTATGGTCGCTTGAACAATGGCTTGAGGCATGATGATAAATTCAAATTGATTGCAGTTAGTACTATGATGATCACCAAGATTCATCAAGCTATTCCTAGCAGAGACACACATTGAATCCTTGAAGACACTGGAAATTAACCTGTCTCTGCTGGCTACCAACCGCCATGCACGGAAGAAGCCACGGCCCGAGTGGCCACCAATCCAGCTTTCTTCTTTGGCCTGGCATCAAGTAAAGCAGCAAATATGCTGGGTGTGGGCAGGGCAGCTTCAACTACGGAAAGGCCGAAAAGTCATTGTTGAAGAATCAGTCACTGTCGCCGTTGACCATCATCAACCATCAAAAAGCATCATTCACCATCATTAACAAACATTAACCAACATCAACCATCAACCATCAACCATCATAAAGCATCACCAGTTCATCACCCTGGATAATTGTTGCACTTGCTCCGTTGCTGGTGATTGATCGCACCCAGAAACCTCGGGTCCAACCGAAGATCATGAGGGCATTGTGATCAATGGTCATTCCGCAAGTGAGTAGAATGCCCTTTACTTTCTAAATGGTGATTCTACTACTCAAATAGTCATATCAAATGATCCTTCAGATCCTGACCAGTGATTCTTTAGCATCATTTTATAACCCCCGTGGCTGTGGATAAACTAAATCCAGAGTGGGTAAAAGACCTTTCGAGGAAGCAGCGTCAGGCATTGCAATCATTCAGTGGTCATTCACTTAGCCATCAAATGGCGCCCACGCCAAACAAAGGGACGGCACCAAACGCTTGTTCAGCTGCAAATGAACCGCACAAGAGAGAAACACGATGAAATCTCACACATTTTGTGGTCATCACCATGGAAATGGGTGTTATTGATCCTTCGCTCACCACATAAGGCACCTCCAAACAAGCCATGTGAAGGACGTGCTTTCCCAACTGTTCATTGATAGCTTCATTGGTTGACACAGTTGTCATCAAAAGTAACCCGTCCAGTTACCCTAATGGTGGCTTGTCAAGATAGGGGCAACCCTATATCATCATTTGTAAACCATTCATAGAAATAAATCAACCATTTTTGGGGTCCCCTACAGTACTTCAAGAAATCACCTAATGATCAAACGGTGGTTCATGATGCTGTTGATTGTGATCGTTAAAGCGCTCCATGCTTTCCAAATGGCTGTTTCCATCAATGGTGATGTCTGCCAACAGTTCCTGATTGAAAAGAATGGTGCATCAGGAGACCACAAGGTCGATGGTGGACAAGCACTGAAGTTGGCACCAACAAAACTGGTGGCCGCAGATGGGAAATGATCACCGTAAGTGGTGGATCTCCCATTGGAAGCAGCGATAGAGAACCACATTTGGCTGCCGAGGTGACAGCTCAGCCTGGGCGGTCCTTTTGTGAACGGCCGGTGTTCGGTCACAAAGTGACAGGACAGACCATGTACTCCTGACTGTCACCGGACTTCTATGGGAAAGCAAGCTCCTGACCTCAAAATTTCAGCTATAGCTACCAGGTGTAGTAAGCCGTAGCTCACCTTCCGCACCAACACGACATGGAACCACCACGGAACCGAAACGACATCTCCATGCGCCGGCAGCGCACCTGGGTTGCGTTACTGTCTGGTCGGACACCAACTGCTGCCCCACGGGGTCCTTGACCACCTGCAGCTCCGCCGTCGACCGGTCATGGGCAGTAAACATACTAATTGTAATGGGATACCTGTAATTTGGCTAGTGGGACAAGTAACTCGTGGGATACTATGACTATCATGTGCTGGTTTTTTGCGGCTGGTAATAATGAAAAATAGCTTAAATTGTTCTCTAATAAGGTACTAATTGTTGCTTTTGACATTATTCCAAATGTTCTGGTAATTATGAAAGAACGTCAAAAGAATTCGTCATTGTTGTCCTTGTTGCCGTTGTCGCTTTCGCTGTTGTTGCCCCCGTCGCTGTCGTTGTCCGCGCCGCTGTCGTCAGCGACATCGTCCTTGTTACGGTCGCTGTCCTCGTTTCGTTGTGTTTCTTCATCTCGTTCTCGTTCATACTGTTCTTGATGTTCTTCTTGTTTTTATTCTTCTTGTTCCTTGTTGTTCTGCTTGTCCTTACTAGCCTCCCTATTGTTCCAACCATTCTTATTGCTTTGTTCCTTGTCGTATTTCTTGTTGTCGTCCGCAGCATTTGGTTTCTCCAAAACACAACAGCCTTCGCTCCCACGATCCCTCCCGCCCTCCCAGCCTCTTCCGACACAGATTCAGGGGTGAAGGCTTTGCAGGGGTCATGCTCCTTCCGAAGTTGATCGATGTTGACAAGTAGTAGGGGACTAGTAGGGGATTAGTAGGGGACTAGTAGGGAAGTTTCTTGATGTTGAATCAGAATCAGAATCAGGACTAGTAGGGGACTCTTGACTTGTAAGTGTTGAGAATACAGTGCTTGGTGATTCATACTTGTGATTCGTGCATACTGTTCTTTGGTTTGACTAGTGAGAGTCGAAAATTGCTTAAACCAATCATGATTCAAGAATAGATTACATACCAAAAGGTAGATCGCCGTCATTGGTTGCGGCTGTTGGCCAGAAATTGATGATCGTGGTTGATAATAGCTCCGGTACATGCATGATGACTGCTTGGTACTGCATAATATCATCTGGAATGACTACAAACTATGGCATTTGCTCCTTGCTGCCAAGCAATGATTGACAGTCACTCTGACCTGCTCCTTAGAAGTCAACGAAATGCTTATTTATGACCGCAAATGATGATGGACTGGTGTTTGGCTCAAGCTTCGTAATGGAGGAATTTGAGCCGCTGATTCCAAGCATGTACTGGTCATGGGCAAGAGATGATAAGCAACAACCAATTATATAAACGTGATAATCACCAACCCTATGCTCAAATGCTGTTGCTGTTGATTATCATCACTATGTTTACGGATGATTGCAAACCTATATGACCTGTTTTGCTTCTCGTCAAAAAGAGTTCAGCCCAATGCAGGAATAAACAACAAAGCTAGTTGTCCAATCGGTGGTTTCTTCAGAAAGGGGTACCCCCAACTCATCCAATATCAGTCCTCTATAGTAATAAACCAACCATTTTGAGGGTTCCTTATATTGAGAAACCCCTAATTGGTGTTTCTGATCATTATGCTTGGGTCATCTGTCTCTGAATCTTGTTTGCCGTGTGGTTCAAGGCCCCAAGCCCGCTTTGAGAGCAAGGGGGCAGGATCAGCCTGTTCAAAACTGCCTGGGCACCCAAAAAATGGTTGGTTGCAATAAACAGCTGATAAACTAGATGATTTCGGGGGGTCCCCTTATGAGAGAAGCACTAAGGTTGATGGACAAAAAACCAACGCACGAATTCTGACCGATCCCTTGTTCACACCCTTGCGACCACCCAAACCGGTGGTTTGTATGTGAGTTCTCATCGTCAGAAAGGTCTCAGTCTCAAGGCATTGACGGAAACGCTGAAGGGCGGTCAAATCGCTTAGCTCTGAAATGCATCACTTGGCTCTCTGCATCACTGGCTTAAGGGGGTTGGAGGGCATGATAACGTACGTGATGGTGAAGTTCCTGCAAAAAAACAAGCCAAGTGAACAAAATATGTGCCCGCCAGTTGGTTGAGAACCTTCCCATAGTTGGCTGCCAAGGTTATTGGGTGATCTCATCTTGTGGATCCTAACTATTCCTGCGACTCCCCAGCATATGGTAGAAAAGCCCCTAGGAATGATCATCACCGGTACCAAACCAAACAGATGACCAACTGAATCATTCAACGGCAGCTGGGCGAAGTCGGCACCCTGACAGCCTCCTCCTCTGGGTCTTCTTCTAGGACGCAGGCCTCACAGAAATGCAGCGATCTTCTACACATGACATGGTCAGGGGCACTGCACTCAGTTGCGTGAACTTGGGGGATCTTGGGGCTACACATGAACCCAGATGAAACTACAATGGTACCGCGGGGAGGAGCGCATGGATGCACCGGAACACTGCACCCGCCTGCAGTGGCACATGTGCTTGCAAAAAACCGTCCAGGGAATAAGCCCCTACAAATCCATTGGGCGGCTGAACCTCCCCTCCGCTGGTGATCCTCAACTTCTTAGTCTTTCTGACTTCAGAACCAACCACTCCGGGAGGGCAAAAAAGATTTAGGGAAGCCGAGAATGCTCTGACTCATCTGTGGCATTAAGGTGTCTCATGGGGAAGGTGCATCATGGGTTCTGGTATGTACTACCTAAACCTTCCAAAAACCACTCAAAACTTCTAAATACTTCCATATACTTCCATGTACTTTTAAATACTTCCGAATACTTCTAAAAACTTCCAAACCATACCAACCCCAATTTGCATTCCATGCTGGCAACCCTTTCTTTTTTTAGACCCACATACTTCCAAAAACTTCCAGATACTTCCAAAAACTTCCAAATACTTCCAAATACTTCCAAATACTTCCAAATACTTCCAAAAACTTCCAAATACTTCCAAATACTTCCAAATACTTCCAAAAACTTCCAAATACTTCCAAAAACTTCAAAAAACTTCCAAATATTTTCAAATACTTCCAAATACTTCCAAAAACTTGCAAACACTTTCCCCATAGAATAAAAACTTGCATGAAAAGGTAGAGAAATATTTAGAAGTATTTGGAAGTATTTGGAGGTATTTGGAAGTATGTTGAAGTATTTGGCAGTACATGTAAGAACCCATGATGCACCTTACCCATGAGACACCTTGGTCCTAGTAAAGACTGACCGCCGCAGGTCTATAAGGCCAACACACCAAGCCATCTTTGTGCATTCCCGACTCTGCGACACTTGTGGTTTCTGATTATGTATAATACATAGGTATATATGGTGGTTTGTTGCCAGAAATGGTTGATATAAAGGATGATGTAGGGGTACCCGTATGACTTGAGAAACACCTACATAAAGCTAAGGTGCAGATGACCCCGACAATCTTGATCCCGCTCTGATACATGAATATAGTTTGAAGACGGGATGACAGTATCTAGTTTCACGCTTGCACGGTCACTTCCAATATAGTCAGTTCGTCCGAGGCAGAATATTGAAATCGATATAGGTATTTTTAAGTTCCATCTTAGAATATTCAATTGTATCGGAGATAGAATAAAATGTATCGAAGATAGAATACTACACTTTCATGCAAAAACTCAGGAAAGTCTCGCCGACTCAGGAATGAATATTGTCTTGGTATTCTATAATTCATTTATCTTTAATATTCTATGATGAGATCTCTTTTAATATATATGTTTACCTATATGTTTTTTGTGGTTTTGACATATACGAATATTCTATCTTCGACGAACTCACTATGGTCATTGGAGGCCAGTACGCAGCTCCACACCATAGTCATTAGCGACTGTTGTGAATCCCCTTTCGTAAATCATGAGACTGCCATTCCCGTCATATACCAAGCAGATTCATCTTAGGCTTAACAATCAACCAACAACAGGAATATACTATGGGTTGATAAGTATGGAAGCATGTCCTCCAACATGTTACTTGGCGTTGTCCAGAAACATAGCAATCATCAAAAAAACAGGTGGTTTTTCAATGATCATCGTCCAGTTTTCCGAAAGAATTGCTGGCAATTCTCTTATTGTCCCCAATCTACCATCATTAATGAATCAACGAGCTTGTTAACCATTCTTATTAACCATCAATAGCTGAATAAGAATCAAGCAAAAACCCCGTATCAACCAGTGTCCCGGTATCATCTTAACCAGGACACTGGGTAATCAGGTCTATGTTGATTTATTCATGATTATTAATTGCTAATAATGCTTAGTAACCATTATTCACCAGTGTCCCGGCCGGTCCTGTGCATCACCTTCGAGACTTAATAGCTCATCGTCCGCTGCCTCGGCCTGGTGCCCGGCTGTGTTGGTGGTGATGAACCATCACTTCATGAGCCTAAGAATAGCACTGGTCAAGAATGGTTAGAAATGGTCAGAAATAAGCTTAAGAATGATTACAAACGGGTAAGAAAGGATTACTAATGGGTAAGTCAGTACGTCCATGATGGTTAAGAATGCTTAACTGTTGGTTAAGAATGCTTAATTCATGGCCGATGATGGTTGCGTACGGTTTGTGGGTTATAGTCGTATCAATTAATTGATGATTGATACTCATTCATAGCAGTTGATGACAATAGTTCATGATCGAAATAACCATCAGAGTACTGTTTTGATCATCACACTAGCAATGGTTAGTAGTTGCCTTCTCATGGTGATTAATCACTAATCATTCAACATGCCAAGTAAAGATTAGTAGTGGTTCGCATTGAATTGACTGTTCGTGCTCAATCAGGGTGATTCCTCGTTAATGACGTTTTTCTGGTCAATGATAGTTCATGATAAATGAGAATGCTAACAATGGCAAGCAGTTTCATTGGACTGAAAATCAACGGGCAAGAAATTCTGGTGATAAATTCATGATGAGCAGTGGCCCAGTGCGTTGCTGGAGCGCTGCAGAAGGTGAAATACACGACTGAACCCTTGTTGCTTACGAGCCGTGAAGCTATTGTCCCCTACCACCAAGCACTTCTTATCATGAGCAAAGATTGATCATACCAGCGGATCACGACCACCAACTGCTCAATGGCCAAGCTGGCAGATTGGCGGGGCATGTGCCAGTCCCAAATGGCTTATGCGGCGCATAGCCACATACCATGAATTTCCAGTCATCCTGAAGAAATAAGCTGGAAGCAGCGTAAGACTTCTAACGAACCCACAAGGCAAGCGTTTTTTCGAGCTTTGCTGCAAGGTTTTGGCATGCGGCGATCTGTCATGGATTCTGTACACTTTACACACCTGGATCACGTCCAAGTAGAGATTGCAACACCAACTATGCAATTGATCGTCGCCCCAGGCGATTCAGGAAATACGTTTACCTCTGGTAGGCACTACCAGAAAAGTGAAGAGGACTCATTGACAATGTAAATCTTTACATAAAGAGCTGCGTCAAGCCAAGTCCTTCACTTGCAAAGAAAGATGGCTCTTGCAAATATGTAATCTGGGTTAATTCGATGCAACTGTGGGCCCGAAAAAGTGAGTCATGAACTCCACACTCGGGCACTCGGGCAAGGCTAAGCAGCCTCCTAGACTAAATCGAAGCACTCTCCATAGTACTGCAGGAAAAATGGATCCACGGCTCTAATACATCGAAAGTGCAATCAGAAGCACACCTGAGCCGTGGATTCAGACCCCAGATGCCATTCCAATGGAACAGCTTGGTCCAGCGGAGATTGCAGAATACTTTGAGATCATCTGAGCTATGCAAAGTTGCTACTCGCTGGTTTGAGATATGAGATACTTAGTTCCAATCCCATGGTCTCCATCACATACACACATATTCTGGTTGGCTAGCAGCTACTGGGTAGCAAAAGGTACCATCAACGTCAGCTGGCTTTTGGTGACTGCTGCCACCTACCAGCCAAGTTTGTCGAGCTCTTGCACATCAAAATTTGCCAATAGCTTGACTCTGCTGCACCCCAGAAGCTCATGAGTCAAGGTCCATGGAGTCCATACCCAAGTGATCCCAACCTCCTCCCCTAACCAACCAACACCTCACCGCATCTCCCCGCACCTGGCACTCTCAGAAGCATTCCGACGCCTGCGAAGAGGCGACTCTGCCGGGTCCGGACCTCACCCAGGAAGCACAGGCCAATCAGCAGGCCGAGGAGACCTGGACTCGGTCACTGGGTCAAGGTCTGCCATAAGACTTTGAGGACCACGCAATGACCAGTGCTTTGGAGTGACCTTCATGATAGCTGAATAACCAGCGTACCTATCAAGCATGAATAATCTGAATAACCACTACTACGACCGACTTCATCTGCAAAAAAATTATCCGGCAACGGTTTCTGAGCATCATGGATCTGGCTACCCCGAAACCCCCCACAACTGATCCTGTGGTATCCAGGCTGTCACTGAAGCTATCACTGGGGTAACTATGGAGCTGGTCTGCCAAGAACTGGTTGATGCGGGTCCATAATGGCCTACTAGGGCTAACTACTATGGGAAACAGTCGGATTATCCCACTGGTTGACCTTGCTCAGAACATAGTTCCTCCTACCGAAGCCACTCAGATCCACTGGCAGGGGCATCCTCACCCCAGTTTGAAGCATCTCCCTGGTGCCTGGAAGGCTCCCGATGATCGGAAATGCCACGGCAAAGCCCAAGTTGATGTTCGCTTGAAACCAGGCCACCTGACGACCCGACAAGTTGATTCCTGTCACGCATCCCCTGTTGTTGCTTGAGATGTCCACTTTGATAAGCTAAAAAAGAGGCAAGTTGTCATCTTCTCTTCACCAAAAACCCGGAATACATATTCCTGAGATATGAGACGTGGTGGTATTCAGGAAATAGAGATGAACGCCTTCAATCATGACTCGCAACATGCAATTTGGGTGACCATAATGCCATTAGTTCACTACTCTTGGAAAACAGGTTTTTTTGCCGAACCATCGTCCCTGCAACTTCAATCAGCACAGTGTGATTTTGACCCCCCACCTGAGCAATGCCCCAAATCACACCGGAGGCCAGCGAGGGCAAGATGAGCTTGCAGGAAACATGACTCCTCTTTCCCTTGACTGCCACATAGATCAGAAGGGAAGCCACACCTGCCAAGAAAATCCCAAAGAAATGGCTGAAGACGTAGTCCATGATGTCAGTGGGGTCTTTCCCAAAGTCTCCATCTTTCAGGTCCATTGGAAGATCAAAGGTTGCTCCAAACAGAAGTCCGGCCAAAATGGCCATGCAGAAGCCAAGGATTGAGGAGAAAGGGGGGCGAAGTGCTCCACCATTCACCTGCTTCTGTTTGTCAATGGGGTCCATATCCAACTCCACATCATGGCTCGGCTCACTCTCAGCATGCTCAGCTTGCTCGGCTTGCGCAGTGACATCGTAGGCAGAGGCCAAAGAGAAGAAGATCAGGGACACGGAGGCCAAGACCAATCCCAGCAAGTTCAGCTTTGGCATTGCCACATTCGTCTCCTTGGGCATTCCGAACCAGCCAAAGTACCCGGTGAACCATCCCATGAGCATGTTGCTTAGGTCCCACACTGCAAGGCCCAAACCTAAGCCGATCAGCTTGATGATGCAGGGGCACATCAAGTTTCCCAACATCCACATGGCCCCACCCACGGCTGCCAATGGCTGGAAGTTCGGCATCGTGATGTTGGGAGTGTTGGTGAGGAACATGCCTGTCAAGAGCCCCACCAAGAGAATCCCCACAGACATTGCGGCAGAGAAGAAGATGCCATCTCCAACGTCGAAGCTCTTCACAGGTAAGTAGTTCACGGCAAAACCCAAGCCAGCAACTAAGCAGCAAACATATCCTACAGCGAGATCTGCCATTGAGCTGCAGCAATTAAACTAGGCAAGCAGCTGAATCTTTGAGCCAAATCTCAGGGTCGGCAGCTGTGCTCTGACAATTGCCATCCTCTTTTGGTTCAGGTCGTCATAAACCTTTGTGGATTCTTTCATTGCGCATAATTTGAGATGGGAACTGTCTAAACAGGACCTACTCTCCAGCCCTCACCATCCCTCCAGCCTCCAGAAAGGCCACCTTTTGTCAGAGAAACGGATTGAAGGAAGGAATGTGAGGAAACATCTGGGGTCAACAATGATCCAAGAATGGTGGGGATATGTGGTGATGTAGAGCCGTTCACAAACAACAAAACCCAGACTCATGAGAATCAAAAAACTCAGGAAATCCAAATAGAATAATCTGAACAGGATGAGCTCTGGAACCTCCCAAATGTGGCTGGCTGGCTGAGGGATGATTCTTGTGCCCAACCATGCTTCGGGCGCGTGGTTTCATCGGTGGGTCCCAGTTCATTGCTTCAGCTTAGCTCGGTCCATTGGTTGCATCCAAACCTGCATGCTGTACCAGTTTACCGATGCGTGTAGGTCCCATCCTTGACCCATCAATTGGATAGCTTTCCCCAACTCATCACCAGATTCGGGTTTTCTGCTTCAGGTCCTTGAAATTCGAGATGTCCAAGACTGGACTCACATGAGCTGATCGTAACAAAACGGACACATTTCGTTACTTCTTAACCAGCGCCACGACTGCCCAAGATTATTCATACCATGCAGGCACTCAAACGCATTATGTACTGAAAAAGGTGTAGATGTGCGTCCAATACTTTCTGGCACTTTTGTCGCTGCAATCACTGCAAGCTTCTGCATGAAAGATCATGAAAGTGTATCACTTTGATCTTGCCAACCTCGCCTTCATCTGCAAAATTCGGCACAGATCATTCAGCTCTTCTTCCACCTGCCGTGTCTGATTGCTCTACCGTCTGCAGACCGTCGGAAACTTCTGGAAATGTAAGATGCTCGCATTCGCCATGGTGGACTAAAGACTTAGCTGTGCTTCAGAGAGAGAGAGAGAGAGAGAGAGCGAGCACGAGAACACTGTATGGCATGGACATGGAGGTGATAAAACTCAACTTATACTCAAACACTCGTCATTTGATCCTCCCAAGTATGCTTCCAAAAGGATTGTAGGAGTTGATTTCCAACTGATCTCAAACAAAGGGTAACGCACCTCCAGCGATGAAATTTCCAGGTCTTCAGTAGATCAACCCACGCAGAAGCGCGCCTTGCACACGCTGTGCCCCACCAATGGTTTCAAGCAGTTGGTGCAGCCATCGGGCGACGAAGCGCAAAAGACTTCCTGGCCAGTCGACCGCACCCAAAGAATGTTTGGAACCGTGGCTTCGTTGCTGCGTTGATAATGGTCAATATTTGTTTAATGACTCATTAACATTGGTTACTGATGGCTAAATATGGCTATTGATGGCTATTGATGGCCAATGACGGTCACTAGTTGCTTCATGATAGCTAGTGCTTGATTCATCAGGCATAGCACACCTGTGTAACCAGCCTAACCGTTTTCTCTACAGCCATTTGTAAGCTGCGGGATACTGACACTGCTCAAATGGTTTTCATGCTGGTTTTCATGTTGGAATTTCAAATGGGTGTTTCTCAAAATAGGGACCCAAAAAAATGGTTGCTTTATAACTATGAATAAAAAACAAACTAGATGATTTGGGGGGTTCTTAAAATAGAAACCACCATATGCTCAATGCCTGGAGAATCCAATGGCTTGTCCCTGGGATCAACCGTCGTTCAAGATGATCATCGTAATTAAATATACACACTGATCATCAAGCATTTGTCATGGTGAGTTCAACTCCCACCTGCAATGTTCGGTGCAGTTGGGATTCAGCACTTCCCACCGTGCCCAAAACGCATCTCTACTTAGATATGGTGGTTTCTCCGAATAGGGGTACCCCCAAATGATCCATTAATAGTCATTTATAGTAGTAAACTAACCATTTTTAGGGGTTCCCTATTTTGAGAAACCACCATATGAGCTAAGCCACCAGCATTGCCCAAGCACTCTGCCAAGTGACAACCTGTCCAGGCTCCAAGCCAACCTTACCAAGGGAGGCTCCAACGTACCGGGCGTCCCCAGGAGGTGCGCATCTCAGGCCGGAGATGTCACCATAGATCATATGGTTTCCCAAGTCATAGAGGTACCGCCAGTTTTCATCCAGTTCATTCACTATGACTATTGATAAAACAACTATTGATAAACCAAATGACCCAATTATAGTTCATTCATCAACTATCCAGTTCATTCACCATTTGTAGCGATAAGCCAACTATTTTCATGGGTTCCTTATATTGAGAAACACCAATGTCGAAAAGTATATCTCCCTGTTTGCTAGAATTGCATCCCGACTGGTCGGTGGTTCTAAGCCATGACCAGAATGTTGGACAATCAACCATTCCAAGTATTGGGTCGCGTCTTTCGGTCAGAGAGTATTGGGGAAATAAAAGATCTTTAAAACCACCACCCAGACCAGATAGACCGCTGCCATGCAAACAAAACTGGTCTAAATCAGTAAGTCGGGCTCTGGACAGACTGAGATTTATGGGGCCATTCCACGGTCCATTTCCGACACTCTATCAGCTTGAAGACCCTAGACTGTTGTCATGCAAAATCACAAGCTGCGCCAGTGGCTCGTTGCAAACAATGTCAAAGCTGTTACGATGTCACTACATGTCACAACCTATTCTTGGCGACGTGAAAAAATCTTGCCAACAGGGACTGGGCAAACTGCAACTTTGACGTTGCTCGAAGATCAGGCGCCAACTTCCTTCGGTAACCTGCCTGGGGTCCACAAATGATCCTCCCGAACCACCCAATGCTTTGATTCTTGGGAGTAGGCTGGTCCCCAGAGCCAACGGGACTCATGCAATTGACTTGCCGGTCATGTGGAATCCCTGGTTTTCTCATCATGATTTTAGGATGTGAATTGGCACTCTTATGGCCATGAAACCTATTTCAGCCGTCCCGAAGTCCCATCTCACCCTGCCAGGAACCAGCTCTGGTAGGACCCACTGCGCCGACGGCCACAGACAATCGTCTTCCCCGTACCTCCCACAGCTGCAACCGGAGTCCCAGTGCCGCGCATCTGATTTGAATGATGTCTTGGCCTATGGACAATCTATTACAGCTATATCCATCATAAAGCATCGATCCTAGAGATACTATAATATCAACTTCATGCAGAATCAGTAATGGTCCTAGTCCTATGCACATGTTTATTTGCGTGTATACAGGGTGTATCTAGATAGACATATGTACAGCTAGAGATGCACGTGTTTTCCAGGTGCCCCTCCTTGGTGTCACTCACTGTCAGCCAGCAACCAATTCCAAGACATACGCATGCTTAACTATTAGCAACTGTTGATGCTAATAATTAGCAAAATGTTAGCCATTGCTATCAATTCTTATCATGCTTAATTATTAGCAACTGTTAGCCAGTTGACCAAATGCTTGAAATAACCACTCGTCAACCAAGAATAGTACTCAGTCATTGTGTACGATTCATAGATGGCAAGTAGTTAGCTAAGCGCTCGGACTGTTTCATCGTGGTTAGCCATGGTTAGTTAAACATAGAATTCCCAGCTATCCCTATGGGAAAATCACCCAGCTGGTGACTCTTGTGCAACCTGAAATTTGGGATGCATGCAGGGTTGCCCACACACCCACACATAGCAGGTACCCAACTGCCTATGTGGGCACTACTCATGATAACTAGATGGCTAGTAGCTTGGGTCAGTGTAACCCCCTCATGGGATTCCAATCACTGCGAGGAAAGGAAACAACTCCACCATAGCCACCGAGGAGGGCACAAACAAGTAGTGGCCCAAAATGCTCCACAAAAACTTACTCTACGTGATCCAAAGCATTTTCTGGAAATTGACCGTTCAAAAGGACACAGCGCGCAACTGATCTCCATGTCCCATGCTGCCAGGTTTTGCACATTCATCCCTGCTGTAATTTCCGAATCCACCAAGCCACCTGACCGAAAACCAACGGTAACCAACGAGCCCCTTCTCATGAGTACATCCCTATTGTTGCTGGTTACAACCTACCCCATCATTGACTAGTATTGGATATCAATGGCTATTAACAACCACCCAACCATCCAACCCACCATCCAACCCATCATCCAACCCACCATCAAACCCACCATCCAACCCATCATCCAACCCACCATCCAACCCACCATCCAACCCATCATCCAACCCACCATCCAACCCACCATCCAACCCACCATCCAACCC
>VSDK01015066.1:287244-298754 GCA_009767595.1 Symbiodinium kawagutii
CATCCAACCCACCATCCAACCCACCATCCAACCCATCATCCAACCCACCATCAAACCCACCATCCAACCCATCATCCAACCCACCATCCAACCCACCATCCAACCCATCATCCAACCCACCATCCAACCCATCATCCAACCCACCATCCAACCCATCATCCAACCCACCAACCCAAGGTGATTGAAACACTCCCATGAGCCCGCCATCTGCGCACGCGCCCAACACAGGGCTGTCGGATTCCGGCGAGGCAGTGCTTCGTTGCGAGGCCCCACTCTTGCACCTCACGCGCAGGATGACCATTGTTAATAACTATGGTTGACTAAGTTGACTATGATTCAGTAGTAGTAACATACTCATCACTGGTGGTTATTGATCATGATTGAGATTATGATTCATGATATTTTTTGATAACTATCATCCATAATTGGTTCATAACCGTGCTTGATGATGGTTAACAATAGCTGATGATGATGAATGATGGTTGTATATAAGAAAGGTTAAGCGTGGTTAGCTCATGGAAAATGATGGTTCATGATGAGTGATGGCTGGTTTATGGTGGTCAATTAGCACTTCGTCTGTTCTCTCAACCAGGTAGTATACTTAGCATACCCAGGTAGCATAGCAATCGATTGCAGGGTATCTCTACTGGCGCAGAGACACCTCCAAACTATCTCCAAGATCGCTGAGATAGGTTGTTCAGGACATACTTGTACCTCGTGAATGGCTAGCCATTGGGGACAACTGCACTTGGTTCCTTGTGGACCTCAGAATGAAATTAAACGGAAGTAAGCTAAGAAAAAATTTGGAGACGGGACAATCGGGACAATTGGTTGAGTATGTAAATTGCGACGGTGCTGGGCTTCACGCCAATTATACTCATGATCTGACAAAGCCTTGTCACGGTCACTAGTATTGGAGTCCCAGAGTACTAGCCTGTTGCGACTGACAGGAATTGCTACTTCACCGACAAGAGTACATTACTACACCAACAAACATTCACAAAAAACAGAACCTGCACAGGGTGACATTTTTTCGAACAGTTGGCTCTGAGCAACTCAGCTGGTTGCATGGCCTACCCTTCATCTTGCTGGTTACTGAGATTCCTATTGTCTTCAAAGCAATCCAAAGGCTGATAATTGGCTGTTTCTTATTGACTATTGACTCTTGGCCATTGGTGTCTCCTATTGACTAATTGTTGGTGGTTGGCTGTGGCTCATTGATGACAGTAACTCGAATTCCTACTCATCATTGGCTCGTCATTCCACCAAAGAAACTCATCTCTCTGCTCGTCTTCGCTGCTCTCGCCACCACTCTGCTCAGGCCTGATCAGCGCATATCACCGCTGCGGGAACTTTGTTTCCAGCACAGCAGCAGCAGCAGCAGCAGCAGCAGCAGCGGCAACAACAACAACAACAACAACAACAACAACAACAACAACAACAACAACAACAACAACAACAACATGCCACTGAATGGTTTTCAAATTAGGAGGGGGTTTTCGAGAGTTTCAATGCTACATTTGATTTAGAAGAGTGCAGAATCCACGCATGGCAAATGCACGGGCTGGTGAACAGGTGCAGGTGCTTCCCATTTACAACCTACCCGCCAATAGACAGCTTGTTGCTTATCATCCCCAAATCCTGCTAGTTGCACTCGCCTAAAAGTGCTGGGTTGTAGCACGACATCATTCATTAGCCTTGTGTGAGGTTGTCCATAGCCACACATTGTGGCCAGAAGTAAGCAGCTGGGGGTAGCCATGGTGCGACTGCGAACTGCGACAGGAAGATCGTTGCTTCCACCGGCTCCATGAATCTCTCCGCTGGAACCAGGCCGTAGCACAGCTTTGACAGATGGGATGTGGGAGTTGCTCTTCCTGTGTTGGTTAAGCCTTAAGCCCTTAGAGGTTTACATTGCAACGATTGATTGTCATTGGCATGTCCCGCCGGTATGCTGTGACAACGGTAGCTTTGTTCACCAACGGTTTCGCCAAGACGCATATGGTTTTTTCCTGGTGGTTTCCTTACGAATAATAGTTATGAACTTGGATGGTCAGTAGGTACCACCATGTACGGACGATCCCTTAGGAGCTAAAAATCTCAGCCAAGCTGTGAGTTCCCAACACCAACGCATGGATGACATGACATGACAGTCACGCCCTGCGCCTCGCGGAAACATCATCGGAATCAGACCTGGAGCAACCAGTGCAACTGGCAGATCGCAAGTGCATGGCCCATGACAATCGAAACTTTGTTTGAACTGTGTGGAGACATGGCTATGGGATAAGAATCAATTTTAAACAATTTCAGCAGTGAAAAACGTTGATGGGGTCAGAACCAACCACGGCAATACCACTTTCAGACATACTCTAGTTTTTAACCACCTTTGAAGTGAAGACCACCATCCTTGTGGAGGAAATGCACCTGTTTTTCACAACGCAACTCTGCTTCGATGTGATCTCATCTCATCTAATCTTGTCTTATTTCTCAATTCATATATCTACGAAAGTATTGATTTATCCGTGTCTACATGGTTTTTAAGAATTCACGCGTCGACCTGTATCCAGGATCCATACCCATTTTCATTTATCTTACCTGCCTTCCCATCCATCTTATCTGCCTGCCTGCCTGCCTATCTGCCCAAATACAAGTAGATTTCTTGCCGGCTTCTGGGGACATTTCCAGATGCTATGCAGATTGAATTCTGTTGTGATCTGAACAGCAACAACGACCACGACCACCACTGCCACCACCATCACCACTACTCCACCAGAAAGCAACCAGAACAAGAACAAGAAGAACAAGAACAAGCCTGGCTGCGACCCACCAAGATTGAAACTGACTTGCAAAAAGCGTCACTGAAGAGCTCAGATTCAATTGCAAAAGAGGCAATTGTACCTTTCCAATTCAGCAGTAGCCCAGAATGGTTGTCCTCAAATTTGATAACCAAACTGGTACCACAAGTCACTTGGGGTGGCAAGTCAACAAGGAACCGTTCACAGCTGGGAACTGATCAGTTGGGTCTGTTGACCAAGCATGGCATAGGCCAACTCGTTTAGCATGGAATTCCACAGCCCGCAGAACCTGCGAAGCTCGGTGTGCTCACTCTCGCACTCGCTTTGCCTCAGCAGCCAAGGGATCCGTGTTGACTCGCCCCTTCCAGCTTCGGGACTGGTCCAATTTCTACTCCAGGACCTTTGAATCCATAGAGTTGCCCCCCATTGAAGTGATGAAGCCAACCATTTGGACGGTCACCAACGGGACCTCTGCTTTGTGGACACAGGCCTACAGTACCATCTTGACCACCATCCCAGAGGCGAATGACCGTCGATTCTTGGTGATGGCCTCTGCCGCTGGTCACCCATTCGAGTCTGCAGCCGTTGCTTGGAAATGGGAGCTTTCCACCCAACAAGGTGAGCCAACAGCTGGCTATTTGCCCATGAAATGATCATTCAACTGGCTACTTCAGCTGTTGAGTATTTCAACAAGCAGAAAATAACTCGGGCACGCAAAGCTATTTCAAGCTAGGTGTATTGTAGATTATGTCACAGGAAAATGCAGCATTGATTTATACTTGACTATGATGAATCCAATCGCAGGACATCAAGCGATTCAATAGGCTGGGAACATCTTCGAGTTGATCTTTGGTGAGAAGTGCAGGAAACATCAGGAAACCCTTGATAAGTACTGATGAGTATTCCCTAATAAACCATGGCTTGTAATTGCCAAGGCCAGGAAGGTGGCAAGGCATCAAGGTTCCACCAAGGAGCTCGGGTATTCCATCTAAGTCGTCACTCCAGAGCATGCTGATGGCACGGGGTCGAGACCTGGATCAGCAGAGTTGGACTCAAGCATAAGTTACAAAGCTGCGATGATTTTGGGGAAATGTTAGCATGGTCACCCATTAGATTGTCATAAGCAAAATCAGGCAAATCAGCTTAGATCTCCATATATCTATAAACCCCGCTAGATTTGATGGTAAATCAGCAAATATCTATAGTTGAACTGGTGGTGATATAAATCTACCACTAGCATGTTTCCCATCACACCATCAGTTGCAACGGATCCCAAATTGCAAGTTCCCAAAACAGCAGGAAAACTGGGAGAGCAGAGCCCATGAGTAGGCTGCAGAACTAGCCAAATTTGCCGATCAGCATCCTGCTATCCAGATGAAAGTACTTCGCTGGGTGGGTGCTGGGTGGGTGCGCCCCTCCACAAACGATGGAACCGATTAGGCAGTTTTCAAAATATCCTAGAAATGGAGGCGAATGGAGACGCAACTGTCGGCTGATGCATGTTGATGAGTACCTTATTGAATGCAGTGGTTGCATACTTTTAAAAGCCAACAACTGCATACTTTTGGCTGACGACAACATACCCTTTCTTCCCTTCCTTCCCCCTTGAACGGGGTGCTGGAAATCGCGTTCGGAAAACTCATCCTCGCTGGCTTCTATCATGCTGAAGGCACGCGTCCGCCTGAGCAGAGAGCTGGGATTGACAAGACGGCTGAATTGCGCCTGCTCAGCTAATGGTAACGTCAATGACCAAAAACAAAATCAAAAACCGCCCACCCAATGCTCGGCCAAATCGCAATCTTTAACTTTACTGCGGAATACACATTCTGAAAACACAAAAGCCTCCGGTAGTCGTGTTTCCGATCCCCATCATCATCTGTGGGTGTACCACTCAAAGCCAGGAATCGCGACGCAACAAATAGATAGATAGATATAGTCATATATGGTGTACAATTTGGCATTTTGTACAGAAGGTGTACCACACCCCTGAACCAAATCGTCACTTTAAGATCGAGTCTAACCCCTTGGGGATACACACTCCATGGTGGACCAACAGCTGCATCTGAGCAACTGGAAGGTCTCTTCATCCGCAAAAATCATGCTCAATGCCCGACGCCTTGGCAGCTGAAGCCTCTCCCCGTTTACCTCTGACCTGCCAGTTGCCACAGAATTGCGGTGCATCTGTCTTTCATGAAATTAGGTTATCTTAGACTTCCTGAGGTTACGTTACATTACATTACGTTACATGACACTTCCAAATACCACAACATCCTAGTGCACTACAGAGTAGTGCTTTGCATTGCATACTGCTGTACCATCCTGACCATTTTAGATACATACATCTGTCGCCATCCTGGCACCTCCATAGTTCTTCCGCATACAAAAAAGACTCAGCAAACTCCGATTTAACAGAACTGCGCACTGCGTGCTTGCTCGAGCCCAGTGACGGCGACTCCAGCTGCACAGAATCATCCTCAGAACTTTCAGCTACTGCCATGCTGATGGCTCTTTGCCTGGTGGGCAGATCGATGAGGATGATTATCACAAGATACACCAGCCAAGTATACACAAATCGCGCGACACAGAACAGAAAAGAAGATACGCCTCAGGCCGAGGTTCCCCAATAGGCATGACACTGGGAACACCACGGAGAAACCAGCTGAGCATCTTGCAAGAATGCTTTGGAGTCATTACGGCAACGCTTTATTGAACATGAGACCAACAAAATCATTTCTAGTGAGATCATTGATGTAGAGAGAACTCAACACCAAGGGCTGATTAAATCTGGAAGAGACTAGACCAAACTGCACGAAATGCACTTCGTCGATTTCAGTATGCTGCAGCTGTACGTCCTATCAACTGTTCACACAAACGCTTGCCATTTGAAAGCTTATATAGACAATTCTTGGCCCTGGCTTCACCAACTATTCTGGCCTGGATGACCCCTAGACCCCAAGAAGACTTGTCGAAGCAGGGCTCAATAGAAGCGGAACCAGGTCATTTAGGCTCAGCTCAAACTGAGCAGCCCCCATGTGCATCGGTTCCGCGTATTTCGGTGGCCACGAACTGAGCGAGAAAAGCAATCCTCCCAGAACTATGACCAGCCAAGCAGTCTGACCCAGCTGCGGCCTTGCAGTGCCTGGCTCTTCTACATCATCCCAGGCCAACCTGAGCAGCGGAGGTGTATCCCAACCTGGTAGGTGGTGAAATGACAACCAGAAAGTAGGGCAAGTTAATCGCCAAGGACATGCCAATACTTCAGAATGGATGGATGAAATCGATATAGCATCGCTGGAACGTTCATTTTGAAAGTCACATGGATCACAATCCAACCAACCAAGCATTAGCCTCTGGGGCCTTTTAGCCAGGGACCGTGGATCCCTAGCCGCTGGTTGATGATCATATCGCTGATGGGTTGATCCTGCCAAGGAAATGCCAAGCGCCGACCCCAACTGCAAGGGCCAGGCCTTTGGCTCTTCGGTGCCCACTGTCGTGGATCATTTCGGTACCCTCATGGATCCAAACATCACAAGGTGCCCCTGCAGCTAGGTTTCTTGGTGACCCTTCCAAGCAGATATCTACTTGCAACCTATCAACTTCTCCAAGCCTCAAGTTTCAAATGAATGATTGGCTTTGGAAATACGTGAAAACCCACAATGTTGCCGACATTGGTGTCCTAAGAGGATTCATGGCTATATAATAGCAGCTGTTAAAACATGTCGTTAGTCCCTGTCAGTAGTTTATCTCCAATTGTATCCGACAAAACGGAATAATAGCTGCTGAAACCATACGTAGTTCGAAAAATGCCTCATATCCAACAATGTCACCAATACCAAGCACAAAAATTGGCGGCCATACCAAAAAGAGGTACTTTTACAAAAGAACAAAAAACATCTTGGGCCACAATTCCATGGAATACACCATTGGACTTGTGTGATCGGAGCACAACAATATGCCCAACACACCCCTAGAAATATGTTTTTTTCACAAATCGTGTCGGCTGCGGCTTTTATACATATGCTTTGCTATTCACCAGCAGCAAAGGGTTGTAACTTCTATATCAAGTACTCACAGTACTCACGACAGAAACCACATCACAAAAATGCGTGTTTGCTTACATCGCACAGTGTGTGTGTGTGTGTGCTTGGCTTCTGAGAGACCCTGGCACTAGCTGCTCATGGCTTGGTTGATCATCTGGTGGACTTACTTATGTGGTGCTTTCCCATACTCAAGTGTGGTGTTGTCAATGAGTAGAACTGATCTCCTTAAAAAGCTCCGCAAAAAGGCACAGTACATATTCGCAAAGACAAGCAAACCATCCAAACACTGAAAGCACGGTGAACTTGATTCTGGGAAGCATGCTGATCACTTGTCAAAGGAGGAGTGCCAAGAACGGGATTCTGCTGTTGCGATAATCCATGTGGCCATGGACTAACAATCACAACCTGACTTGCAGCCTAGAAACGCGCAATTGGCATCAGCTTCCTCTTCTTGCCTTGCGCCACTGTGTGGAGCCCACGATGTAGCATCCAAAAACCACAACTACCACAAATGTCACAGTGCGTTGTGAGAACAGGAATTCAAATATTTGTGTTCTCCCACGTCCACCCCATTTCACCACTCTGTAGACAATACTCAGAAAGTTATAGATAATGTTTACTGTGGTTTGCAAGTATCTAAACGGCCGCAAAGAATTCCTTCAATGTATCACTTAGCAGGCCTCCTTTTTCTGACTCAACCAATGAGTGTTGCTGCTGCTCCAGAGTCTAGTTGCTGCCAGGCTGAATCTGATAAAAATTTGAAGCATTTTCATCGGCGAAAAAACCTTCGGGGAGAAACATCCAAGACTGCAAGGGATTGCCATGGTGACACCTCCAGCGGGTGACTTTGTGGAACCATGGGCCGAAAACGACCATCCCTCCATTCGTTCGCCAGGCGACGAT
This sequence comes from Symbiodinium kawagutii, assembly GCA_009767595.1. Taxonomy (NCBI): domain Eukaryota; class Dinophyceae; order Suessiales; family Symbiodiniaceae; genus Symbiodinium; species Symbiodinium kawagutii. The sequence goes on from VSDK01015066.1 coordinate 294,980, forward strand.
GAGTCTCCACTGTTCAGCTCGCCGTGTTCTCTTTGAATCCGTGCTAACTCGTCCAACTTCACCAGGGCTCGACGATGTTGTCGCCCGCCTAACCATGGCACAGCCTCCCTTCACATGGTGGGACGCGGCAAAGCCGGTGAGAGCTTGGTGATGTATCATTCAGATGCCGCAAGCAGCTTCCAAATGGTTCCAGCTTTCACTCGTGAAAACGATTTCTTTTGCATTTTCAAGGGTCAGGTGTGCTTGTGACAGGAGAGGATGATGCAAACACGCGATACCACAAGGCCTTCAAATGATTGATTCTTGCAGAAAACTTCGTACAACATCTTTCAAGCTGCGGTACAAACACGTCAATGGTTGCCCATGCCCTGCAAAACCATGGTGGTTGCACCCCGACGTGATGAACAAGCCCTTGCAGCCCTTACACTCATTTTCTTGTTCCAATACTGACCCTTTTGCAACACCAAATCGGCGCCTTGTGGGCGTTTGACATAATACTCCACCCAGCAGGCGTTGCTCCCAGGGCACGTTTCAACCTTGGTGTGGCAGTGCCTTCCACTGATGATTGCAGAGCTGTGACACAGCTCTTCACTGAGAAGAACTTCTGCCTGAATCCAACCTTAGGGAAAAGTTGGCCTTCTGCAAGTTTGGGACCAGATTTGCAGGAGTATCCCTGCCTGCCTCAAGTTTACTGGAGAGAGGGAATGGACAAACAGAAGGCACGACCGGGACATAAATTCTTGACAAGAGAGGGTGAGGATGCAGCATGAACATATCTAGGGGCAAAGGTGACTCTTTGAATAGAAACGAGGCGGCAGCTAATGAGCCAGGGACACTGCAAATGAAAAAACTATTCAACATATATACATCACATCACAATCAAACCTTTAGAAGCAATGCAACACGGCCACCCATGCAAAGCTTTGGAAAACCTGTAGCAATGAAGGGCACAGTTCGCCCGAAGCTTAGTTCAAGTCTTGTCCATTGTCAGGCAGCCGAGGTGGAAGCTAGAAGCTATAAAGCTAAGAATGCAAGAAGGCGAACACAAACAAAATTAAGACACAAAATGGAACCAGTTTTGTCATTGCAGGGAAAAACTGTTGCAGGAAAAAAAGGACACGGGAGCAAACGCAGAAGGAGTACGACCCGCTGGACATTCGCAACATACACAATTGACAAGGATAATGATGCATGCAGCAACAGGAAGAAGAACGACAACAACCGCAAGCCAAGGACAACAGGATAAGGACAAGGATGATTGTAAGGACAATGGCTATACTAAGATCCTGATACTCATACTGATGATGATGATGATGATGATGATGGTGGTGGTGGTGATGATGGTGATGATGATGATAATGATGATGATGGTGGTGATGATGGTGATGAAGGTAAAAACAAAAAAAGAGAACAGCTTGAGCTGCAAATTCCCCTTCTGGGACGCGTGCAAAGTTTGAGGGAACCTGCAGCAGAATCCCCCATTTTCCTAAGTGCCAACCTGTGAGGCACCTGATCCCCTTTAGATTTATTACAGGCTCCCTTTCGTGATCTACTACCATTTTGTTCTGCTTTCTTTGTCAGAAAAAAGATCTGTAGGGCATTAACGGCCGAGCCACTGGCCATCGTCGCATATATTTTGCCATCAAGCCATGGGTCAATGGCGCAGAATTATGTGGAAAGAATTGCTTGGCAGCTGGAATGGCGCCATGATATGCCAATCATTTTTCCAAGGTGACAGATGTTTGAGCTACAAGCATTTGAAAAAAATAATTAAACTGGCATGTTTTAATGCTAAACTTGATGGATCTCAAGTGGCACAAATGCAGATTCCGGCAACTTGACACACTTCGCTGGTACATCCCCACATTTCGCCAAGACTCGACACTGGCTTGAACATGTCCTCCCTCGCAACGCTGGTACCACAGCTGATCTCCGGCCTCATGTTACACCACACGTTCCCGGGAAAAGGCTGGGGCTCCCCAAAGGGATCGAGAATTTTCTTGCACTGAGATGATGATTTCTGTAATGCCTTTGGTACTCCAACACCTTGACCAATGTAGCGCATACCCATGATCTGTGCAAATTGCAGTGTGTTTGGGCCATTTGGTGATTCATTTGCTGAAAAAATGGGATTCTTCGTGCCACATTTGGCCGAGTCATTGCACACTTGTTGGAAAATTCCACTGTTCCCCCTTCATACCGCGTATGCAGAATTCTCTGCAATAATCAAAAACTGGGTGGGCCACCGGGCCATTAGACAGCTCTTCCTTAGCATGGGGAATAACTAGTGGTGTACACTCCGAAAGCGGAGTGATATCGGACGAATTGAAGTTTGGATGGCAAATTTCGAATCAAGGTTCCCTTCTATACCAATATATGATCCTTTTATTCCGAATTAGAGCAGCACCAATTTGGAATAAAAAGAAGGTGACCGCGAGATTGGTAGGGCCAGGTGCGCACCCTGCCTGTAACTGCGAAGCCCAAGAGAACCAATAGTCAAAAGCCATGGTGACTGCAGGTCCGTGATGAGATTTGTTCAAAAACACAAGTGAATAAACCGCACAACAATCAAAAGATGGATGAATCATGCGGACTGCCCTGAAAACCGAAATGCTGCAGGGATGCATATCTTGAGTTTCTAACAAGATCCTAACACTTAGTAGCCGCAAAATACTGAACGTTCTTACGTTTCTGTTCGAAACTGTTCACTTGCTTGAATGGCATACCCAGCCCTTTCGAGCTGGCCATCCCTAAACGAGAGGAGACCCATTGGAACGAAAGACTCTATGGAGTGCTGAGGAAGTTTCTCACACGTCCAAAGAAAGGATCGAAGGAAAATTTGAATTAAGCACAAATGCCCATCTTTGATACAAACTGAAATTGAAAAACAAACAACATCTTTTAACATGGCGACAATTTTCAATTTGTGGTTCAGGAACCTCTGGAGGACATAGCACACATCATGGTAAAACCTTGCGGTGTCCAAACAATCAATAGACTTGGAGGGTTTCAGAACAAACATCAAATTCAATTACGCAAGCCATTTGAACGTGGTCAAAGGCACGTTGGTACGGACCGGTTCCAAATCAACCCAATCCAAACCTTGCTGTGACATGAAATCAATCATCTTGCTTGGAACAGCAACAATTTAGCATTGAGCCGTCAATGGATTGTTTCAAAACAATATCTCCAAATGCAACATTCAAGTTTCAATGTTTCTGCATTTTGCCAACACCATCATCACAAAAAGAATCGCCCTGTGTACGCATGGCATCCTCTAGGTCAACACGAGTAAAATTGAAATGTATCATATGAAAAATTAAGCTGTGGAACTGGAACCTCCAAGTTTTTTGTCTTGCTGCTTGCGCTGGTTGCATGGGGAAATTTCGAAATCCGTTGGGATCTGTTTTCAGCACGTTGTGAAGGGTACCGACCGTATGGGGGAAGGCTTTCGAGGGTACCTTAAAGGTTTGGATGAAAGTACCTCACGAAAGCGTTTTCATGGGAATTTCCAAGCCTTTGACTCTGAACTCATGGTACCTTGACGGGTAAAAATTCACACTGCCATAAAGGCGACACCACCACCACCATCCACACCAGCAGCAGCAGCACCACCACCACCGTTCCCATTAACAACAACAACAACAACAACATCAACAACAACAACAACAACAACAACAACAACAACAACAATGACAACAACCACGACGACGACGACAACAACAACAACAACAACGACAACGACAACGACAACGACAACGACAACGACAACGAC
>VSDK01015083.1:1343-21763 GCA_009767595.1 Symbiodinium kawagutii
TTTATATATATTATTATTTTTAAAATTATTTATCTAGCTTTCAAATAATAAATCTATATTGGTAATAATATTAATATTTTATTTTTAATTATAAAATTATTAATTATATTTTTTATTAAAAAAAATAAATTAATTTTTTTTATAAAATAAATAAAAATAAAATAAAATAATTTTTTAATACCAAAAGATAATAATACCTATAAGTCAGACTTAAAGATATGTAAAATTATATATTATCCTATTTTTAAGGGTATATAATAAATAATCTTTTATAATTATTTTTTCCCATAATATTTGGTTATTTTTAGTAAATAAATTTCTTATTAATTTATTATAATTTATATTATTAATATTTATTAAATACCAGTATATTGCTTTAGTTTAACCAGAGTATATCGATTTTTGTTATTAATATAAAGTATCTTCCTGTTAAATTTCTTAATTATAATTCCAGGTATCTTTAATAATTGGGCCATAAGCCATAACTATTGTCCGCTGCCTCAACTACCCTTATAATCTGCTAGTTCGTACCCCTAATTAATAAAAATAGAATTTAAAAAAATTACATAATTATTTTAATCTTGGTCGAATAATTAAAGGAAATTTAGAAGTCTAAATTCCGATAATATGGATAACTCAGCTAGGGCAGATTGCCTGAGCAGATGTGTGAAAGAAGAGATATGTGAAAGATGAGATATGTGAAAAATGAGATGTACGAAAAATAAGAATGCGAGCGCGTCAAAATCTTAGGAAAGTCGCGAAATGCTGTGTTTTGCAAGGTTTTGTGCCTCAGGAGGGTCCAAAAGGGTATCTCGCTAAAGTGGCGGGTGCGGACCACTCTGGCGGAAGGTGTGTGCCAAAATCGTTAAAAAACCTAGGCGCGAAGCACATTTGGAAGTCAAAATCGTAAAAACACTACAGTGTCGGAGTACTTTTGGACGTTACAACTCGCAAAATCGTGAAAAAACCTAGGTGCGAAGTACATTTAGAAATCAAAATCGTAAAAATATGTCAGCTCCGGAGTACTTTTAGGAGATGTAATTTGCAAAATCGTATAAAAACCTAGGTGTGAAGTATATTTGGAAGTCAAAATCGTAAAAACACTACATGTTCGGAGCACTTTTGATGACTCCTGATTCTCAAAACTAGCACGCCGCCTGCGCGCGAAGCAAATTTTCAAGATAAAATTTTCTACCAAAATAAAAAATACAATTTTACTAGCGTTTTTTTCGGAGATATTATATAAGCATGAAAATTGGCACGCCGCCTGCGTGCGAAGTACATTCTTACGTCCGAAGTCGCAAAATTTCGTAGTTTTTACCAAGTTTTGAAAGTTATATGTCCGAAAAAGTGCATGCGGCCAGGGCGAAAAGCACATTTTGAAGTAAATGTATTAAAATACAGCACGTTTTGACCCTTTTTGAATATAGGAGACAAAAGTAGGAAAACACTTGTATGTCGCATTACTTTTCGTGATTTATGCGGCCAAAATAAGCACAACGCTTGCGCGCCAAGCACATTTGCAGGTCAAAATGGCACGCCGCCTGTGCGCGAAGTACATTCTTACGTCCGAAATCGCAAAAATTCGTGGTTTTTAATAAGTTTTTAACAAGATAGATAGACAGATATCAGCAGATAGATAGATAAATAAATAGACAGATAGATAGATAGATAAAAGATGGCTAGATAGATAGATGGCTAGACAAAGAGGTAGCCAGATAGATGGACAAGCAGATAGTCAGATCCATTGGTGGCTAGATGTATAGTCAGAGACATAGATGTATCGATGGATAAATAGATGGATAGATAGATGGATGGATAGATAAATAGATAGAATGGCTAAAATAGTTAGATAAAATAGATGGGCAATTGGATAGCCAGATTCAGATGGCTAGATGGGTCAATGGATAGACAAATAGGTAGACGAAACGAGAGTCAGATAGAAAAGTAGATAGATAGTTAGGTAGATAGACAGAAAGATGGACAGATGGATACATAGATAAGCAGACAAATAATTCGGTAGATAGATAGACAGATAGATAGATAGGCAGATAGATAAATAGATAGATGGATAGGTAGATAGATAGATATATAGTTAGAAAGGTGACGAGATAGATAGTGAGGTAGATAGAAAGACAAGTATATAGGCAGATAGATAAACGAATAGATCATCAGATAAATAGATCGATAGACAGTCAGACAGACAGAAAAAAAATTAATCCATTGATAGAAAGATAGCTAGACAGATAGGCTGCCAGTCAAGTGGCCAGATCGATGGTCACATTGTCACAACCACAAGTACACACTCCTATAGTACTCCTATCTTGGAAACTTCCGCCACCGCCTTGTGCGGCACTACTTGTATCTTTATATCTAAGCCCTCTAGGGAGGTCCCTGTAATAGCTGGCTCTCGGCTAATTTAATAAGAAAAAATATCTTTTTTTTTATTTTATTTGTCGACCCCATTTGTAACAGGGGAAAGCGCCCAAGAAAGTAGGCTTAGCCATCGGGTCATACATATTCCCCAGTTTAGTAAATTTTACCAATAATTTTTAGCGGGGTTTCAAAGTAATGTTAAGCCCACGGCCGCGGCTCTCCCGTTCCATGGTATCCGGGTATCCTCCAATATTCCGGTTACAGTCTTAACTGTATTTTTTCCGTTTAAAATAATTTTTTAACGGCTTTCGAAAGTAATAATAGACCCGAAGCCCCGGCCTCAAACGCCTCCGCAATACCGGGTTACGAGAGTCTTGGGAGTCTTAACTTTTAACAGGTTTTCTTTTTTTTAATAAGTTTTCCAATAATTTTTAGTGGAATTCCAAAGTAATGTTAACCCCACGGTCGTAGCTCTCTTATTCCATGGCAGCCGGGTATTCTCACCACCATCCGGTGGTAGATCAGCAGCTGGGGCAGCAGACTCTGAGCCTATAGGTGCTTCTGCGCCATAAACCACTGGAAGATGGCACTTGGGCTGCCTTCTCCAGACTGCTGCTGGCCTATTGGCATACCAGGGAGCCTTCTTTTTTTCCTCCTCCATTTCCTCCTTCTTCTTTGTCTCCTCTTTTCTCATCTCTGCATCCTGCTGCTCCTCCTCTTTCAGCTCTGCAGCTTCCATCTAGCGGTCTTAACTTTTTTTCCCCTTTACAATAATTTTTTAACGGGTTTTGAAAGCAACGTTAGACCCGAAGCCCCTGCCTCAGACGCTTCCGCAGCACCGGGTTACGAGAGCCTTGGTTTTTAAGAGGATTTCTTCTGTTCATTAAATTCCCCCTTCAATGTCCCGGTAGCGGTCTTGGCTTTTTTTTTCCCCTGTACAATGATTTTTTAACGGGTTTTGAAAGCAATGTTAGACCCGAAGCCCCGGCCTCAAACGCCTCCGCAATACCGGGTTACGAGAATCTTGGTTTTTAACGTGTTTTCTTCTTTTCAATAATTTTTCCAATGATTTTTAGCAGGGTTCCAAAGCGACGTTAAGCCCACGGCCGCCGCTCTCCCGTTCCATGGCATCCGGGTGTCCTCCAACGTCCCGGTAGCGGTCTTGGCTGCTTTTTTCCTCTTTGCAATTATTTTTTAACGGGTTTCGAACGTAACGTTAGACCCGAAGCTCCGGCCTCAAATGCCTCCCCAGCACCGGGTTACGAGAGTCTTGGCTTTTAACAACTATCGAGTCATGCGTGTTCCCCGGTCCAATAAATTTTTCCAATGATTTTTAGCGGGGTTCCAAAGCAATGTTAAGCCCCCGGCCGTGGCTCTCCCGTTCCATGGCATCCGGGTATGCTCCAATGTCCCGGTAACGGTCTTGGTTTACAATGATTTTTTAACGGCTTTTGAAAGCAACGTTAGACCCGAAGCCCCTGCCTCAGACGCTTCCGCAGCACCGGGTTACGAGAGCCTTGGTTTTTAAGAGGATTTCTTCTGTTCATTAAATTCCCCCTTCAATGTCCCGGTAGTGGTCTTGGCTTTTTTTTTCCCCTGTACAATGATTTTTTAACGGGTTTTGAAAGCAACGTTAGACCCGAAGCCCCGGCCTCAAATGCCTCCGCAATACCGGGTTACGAGAATCTTGGTTTTTAACGTGTTTTCTTCTTCTTAGTTAATTTTTCCAATGATTTTTAGCGGGGTTCCAAAGCGACGTTAAGCCCACGGCCGCCGCTCTCCCGTTCCATGGCATCCGGGTGTCCTCCAACGTCCCGGTAGCGGTCTTGGCTGGTTTTTTTCTCTTTGCAATTATTTTTTAACGGGTTTCGAATGTAACGTTAGACCCGAAGCTCCGGCCTCAAATGCCTCCCCAGCACCGGGTTACGAGAGTCTTGGCTTTTAACAACTATCGAGTCATGCGTGTTTCCCGGTCCAATAAATTTTTCCAATGATTTTTAGCGGGGTTCCAAAGCAATGTTAAGCCCCCGGCCGTGGCTCTCCCGTTCCATGGCATCCGGGTATGCTCCAATGTCCCGGTAACGGTCTTGGTTTACAATGATTTTTTAACGGCTTTTGAAAGCAAGGTTAGACCCGAAGCCCCGGCCTCAAACGCCTCCGCAGTACCGGGTTACGAGAGTCTCGGCTTTTAACCAGTTTTCTTCTTTTCAATGATTTTTCCAATGATTTTTAGCAGGGTTCCAAATCGATGTTAACCCCACGGCCGTGGCTCTGCCGTTCCATGGCATCCGGGTTTCCTCCATCCAACGTCCCGGTAGCGGTCTTGGCTGTTTTTCTTTCCCCTTTACAATGATTTTTTAACGGGTTTCGAATGCAACGTTAGACCCGAAGCCCCGGTTTCAAACACCTCCGCAGCACCGGGTTACGAGAGTCTTGGCTTTTAACAAGTTTTCTTCTTCGCAATGAATTTTCATTGATTTTTAGCGGGGGGTTCCAAAGCGATGTTAAGCCCACGGCCGTGGCTCCCCGGTTCCATGGCATCCAGGTGTCCGCCAACGTCCCTGTAGCTGTCTTGGCCTCCCAGTGTCCTCCAACGTCCCGGTAATTGTCTTGGAATTGGCTGTTTTTTTTCTTCTCTAATTTTTTTTTAATGGATTTCGAAAGCAACGTTAGGCCCGAAGCCCCGGCCTCAAACGCTTCCGCAGCACCGGGTTACAAGAGCCTTGGCTATTAACAAGATTTCTTTTGTTCACTGAGTTCCCCCTCCAATGTCCTGGCTTGGCTATTTTTTCTTCTTTTCTAAAATAATTTTTAACGGGTTTCGAAAGCAATGTTAGACCCGAAGCCCCGGCCTCAAACGCTTCCGCAGCACCGGGTTACAAGAGCCTTGGCTTTTAACAGGATTTCTTTTGTTTACTGAGTTCCCCCTCCAACGTCCCGGTAGCGGTCTTGGCTGTTTTTTTTCGCCTTGACAGTGTTTTTTACCGGGTTTCGAAAGCAACGTTAGACCCGAAGACCCGGCCTCAAACGGCTCCGCAGCACCGGGTTACGAGAGTCTTGCTTTTAACAGGTTTTCTTCTTTTCAATGAATTTTCCCAATGATTTTTAGCGGGGTTTCAAAGCGATGTTAACCCCACAGCCGTGGCTGCGCCGTTCCATGGCATCCGGATGTCCTCCAACGTCCCGGTAACGGTCTTGGCTGTTTTTTATCTTTACAATGATTTTTTAACGGGTTTCGAAAGCAATGTTAGACCCGAAGCCCCGGCCTCAAACGCCTCCGCAGCACCGGGTTACAAGAGCCTTGGCTATTAACAAGATTTCTTTTGTTCACTGAGTTCCCCCTCCAACGTCCTGTCTTGGCTATTTTTTCTTCTTTTCTAAAATGATTTTTAACGGGTTTCGAAAGCAATGTTAGACCCGAAGCCCCGGCCTCAAACGCTTCCGCAGCACCGGGTTACAAGAGCTTTGGCTATTAACAAGATTTCTTTTGTTCACTGAGTTCCCCCTCCAACGTCCTGTCTTGGCTATTTTTTCTTCTTTTCTAAAATGATTTTTAACGGGTTTCGAAAGCAATGTTAGACCCGAAGCCCCGACCTCAAACGCTTCCGCAGCACCGGGTTACAAGAGCCTTGGCTTTTAACAGGATTTCTTTTGTTTACTGAGTTCCCCCTCCAACGTCCCGGTAACGGTCTTGGCTGTTTTTTTTCGCCTTAACAGTGTTTTTTACCGGGTTTCGACAGCAACGTTAGACCCGAAGACCCGGCCTCAAACGGCTCCGCAGCACCGGGTTACGAGAGTCTTGCTTTTAATAGGTTTTCTTCTTTTCAAAGAATTTTCCCAATGATTTTTAGCGGGGTTTCAAAGCGATGTTAACCCCACAGCCGTGGCTGCGCCGTTCCATGGCATCCGGATGTCCTCCAACGTCCCGGTAACGGTCTTGGCTGTTTTTTATTTTTACAATGATTTTTTAACGGGTTTCGAAAGTAACGTTAGACCCGAAGCCCCGGCCTCAAACGCCTCCAAACGCCTCCGCAGCACCGGGTTACGAGAGTCTTGGCTTTTAACAGGTCTTCTTTTTTTCAATGAATTTTCCATGATTTTTAGCGAGGTTCCAAAGCGACGTTAACCCCACGGCCGTGGCTCTGCCGTTCCATGGCATCCGGGTGTACTCCAACGTCCCGGTAGCTGTCTTGGCCTCCCAGTGTCCACCAACGTCCCAGTATAAATTGTCTTGGCGGCTTTTTTTCTTCTTCAAAATGATTTTTAGAATGGGTTTTAAAAACAATGTTAAACCCGAAGCCCCGGCCTCAAACGCTTCCGCAGCACCGGGTTACGAGAGCCTTGGCTTTTAAGAGGCTTTTTTCTGCGCACTGAGTTCCCCCTCCAACGTCCCGGTAGCGGTCTTGGCTGTTTTTCCCGAGAGCGTCTGCGAAGGGTTCTTCGTAAAAAATCAGCCGTATATCAACATCTGTATATCATCACATCAGCAACATCAACATCTTTACATCATCACATCAGCAACATCAACATCTTTACATCATCTCATCAGCAACATCAACATCTGTACATCATCACATCAGCAACATCAACATCTGGACATCATCACATCAGCATCATCAACATCTGTACTTCATCACGTCAGCATCATCAACATCTGTACTTCATCACATCAGCATCATCAACATCTGTACATCATCTCACATCTGCAGATCTAGATCTTCACACCTTCACATCTGCAGATCTAGATCTTCACACCTTCACATCTGCAGATCTAGATCTTCACACTTTCACATCTGCAGATCTAGATCTTCGCATCATCACATCTGCAGATCTAGATCTTCGCATCATCACATCTGCAGATCTAGATCTTCACACCCTCACATCTGCAGATCTAGATCTTCACACTTTCACATCTGCAGATCTAGATCTTCACACCCTCACATCTGCAGATCTAGATCTTCACACCCTCACATCTGCAGATCTAGATCTTCACACCCTCACATCTGCAGATCTAGATCTTCACACCCTCACATCTGCAGATCTAGATCTTCACACCCTCACATCTGCAGATCTAGATCATCACACCCTCACATCTGCAGATCTAGATCTTCACACCCTCACATCTGCAGATCTAGATCTTCACACCCTCACATCTGCAGATCTAGATCTTCACACCCTCACATCTGCAGATCTAGATCATCACACCCTCACATCTGCAGATCTAGATCTTCACAATTGACGTCTGCAGATCTAGATCTTCAAACGCTGACATCTGCAGATCTTTCTCTCTCTCGCTCTTCTTTCTTCTTCTCTCTAAGGCCGGGGCGGACGTTTTGCGGTCGTACCTTTTGCTCTTGGTACGTTTTGCTGCGGTACGTTTTGCTCTAGTGCGTTTGTGCCTGGTACGTTTTGCTGTGTGGTACCGTGTACGTTTTGCTCTTGGTACGTTTTGCTCTGGTCTGTTTGGCTTTGGTAGGTTTGATCTTGGTACGTTTTGCGGTCGTACCTTTTGCTCTTGGTACGTTTTGCTGCGGTACGTTTTGCTCTAGTGCGTTTGTGCCTGGTACGTTTTGCTGTGTGGTACCGTGTACGTTTTGCTCTTGGTACGTTTTGCTCTGGTCTGTTTGGCTTTGGTAGGTTTGATCTTGGTACGTTTTGCGGTCGTACCTTTTGCTCTTGGTACGTTTTGCTGCGGTACGTTTTGCTCTAGTGCGTTTGTGCCTGGTACGTTTTGCTGTGTGGTACCGTGTACGTTTTGCTCTTGGTACGTTTTGCTCTGGTCTGTTTGGCTTTGGTAGGTTTGATCTTGGTACGTTTTGCGGTCGTACCTTTTGCTCTTGGTACGTTTTGCTGCGGTACGTTTTGCTCTAGTGCGTTTGTGCCTGGTACGTTTTGCTGTGTGGTACCGTGTACGTTTTGCTCTTGGTACGTTTTGCTCTGGTCTGTTTGGCTTTGGTAGGTTTGATCTTGGTACGTTTTGCGGTCGTACCTTTTGCTCTTGGTACGTTTTGCTGCGGTACGTTTTGCTCTAGTGCGTTTGTGCCTGGTACGTTTTGCTGTGTGGTACCGTGTACGTTTTGCTCTTGGTACGTTTTGCTCTGGTCTGTTTGGCTTTGGTAGGTTTGATCTTGGTACGTTTTGCGGTCGTACCTTTTGCTCTTGGTACGTTTTGCTGCGGTACGTTTTGCTCTAGTGCGTTTGTGCCTGGTACGTTTTGCTGTGTGGTACCGTGTACGTTTTGCTCTTGGTACGTTTTGCTCTGGTCTGTTTGGCTTTGGTAGGTTTGATCTTGGTACGTTTTGCGGTCGTACCTTTTGCTCTTGGTACGTTTTGCTGCGGTACGTTTTGCTCTAGTGCGTTTGTGCCTGGTACGTTTTGCTGTGTGGTACCGTGTACGTTTTGCTCTTGGTACGTTTTGCTCTGGTCTGTTTGGCTTTGGTAGGTTTGATCTTGGTACGTTTTGCGGTCGTACCTTTTGCTCTTGGTACGTTTTGCTGCGGTACGTTTTGCTCTAGTGCGTTTGTGCCTGGTACGTTTTGCTGTGTGGTACCGTGTACGTTTTGCTCTTGGTACGTTTTGCTCTGGTCTGTTTGGCTTTGGTAGGTTTGATCTTGGTACGTTTTGCGGTCGTACCTTTTGCTCTTGGTACGTTTTGCTGCGGTACGTTTTGCTCTAGTGCGTTTGTGCCTGGTACGTTTTGCTGTGTGGTACCGTGTACGTTTTGCTCTTGGTACGTTTTGCTCTGGTCTGTTTGGCTTTGGTAGGTTTGATCTTGGTACGTTTTGCGGTCGTACCTTTTGCTCTTGGTACGTTTTGCTGCGGTACGTTTTGCTCTAGTGCGTTTGTGCCTGGTACGTTTTGCTGTGTGGTACCGTGTACGTTTTGCTCTTGGTACGTTTTGCTCTGGTCTGTTTGGCTTTGGTAGGTTTGATCTTGGTACGTTTTGCGGTCGTACCTTTTGCTCTTGGTACGTTTTGCTGCGGTACGTTTTGCTCTAGTGCGTTTGTGCCTGGTACGTTTTGCTGTGTGGTACCGTGTACGTTTTGCTCTTGGTACGTTTTGCTCTGGTCTGTTTGGCTTTGGTAGGTTTGATCTTGGTACGTTTTGCGGTCGTACCTTTTGCTCTTGGTACGTTTTGCTGCGGTACGTTTTGCTCTAGTGCGTTTGTGCCTGGTACGTTTTGCTGTGTGGTACCGTGTACGTTTTGCTCTTGGTACGTTTTGCTCTGGTCTGTTTGGCTTTGGTAGGTTTGATCTTGGTACGTTTTGCGGTCGTACCTTTTGCTCTTGGTACGTTTTGCTGCGGTACGTTTTGCTCTAGTGCGTTTGTGCCTGGTACGTTTTGCTGTGTGGTACCGTGTACGTTTTGCTCTTGGTACGTTTTGCTCTGGTCTGTTTGGCTTTGGTAGGTTTGATCTTGGTACGTTTTGCGGTCGTACCTTTTGCTCTTGGTACGTTTTGCTGCGGTACGTTTTGCTCTAGTGCGTTTGTGCCTGGTACGTTTTGCTGTGTGGTACCGTGTACGTTTTGCTCTTGGTACGTTTTGCTCTGGTCTGTTTGGCTTTGGTAGGTTTGATCTTGGTACGTTTTGCGGTCGTACCTTTTGCTCTTGGTACGTTTTGCTGCGGTACGTTTTGCTCTAGTGCGTTTGTGCCTGGTACGTTTTGCTGTGTGGTACCGTGTACGTTTTGCTCTTGGTACGTTTTGATCTGGTATGTTTTGCCTTGGTACGTTTTGCGGTGGTACGTTTTGCTCTTGGTACGTTTTGATCTGGTATGTTTTGCCTTGGTACGTTTTGCGGTGGTACGTTTTGCTTTGGTACGTTTTGCTGTGGTACGTTTTGCTTTGGTACGTTTTGCTGTGGTACGTTTTGCTTTGGTACGTTTTGCAGTGGTAAATTTTGCTGTGGTACGTTTTGCTCTGGCGCGTTTTGCCTTGGTACGTTTTTGCCTGGTACGTTTTGCGATCTGGGACCTGCGTCCAACAACCCGTCCACAACATTTTCTTCCTTTCAGCCCTGTCATATCGCCAGCATTCTCATCATATTCATCTTTTTCTTCAGCAGCAGCTACATTATCATCATCATCATCATCAGCAGCAGCATCATCATCATCATCATCATCAACGACATCATGAACGACATCATCAACGACATCATCATCATCATCATCATCATCATCATCATCATCATCATCCATTTCAAGGATCACGACGTTAGTCTTTTTGAATTAATATATTGGAGGCTGCTATAACATTGCCTTTCTCGCTCTCGGGCCAACCGTCGTCTAGTTTTTTCCTCTTTACAATGATTTTTTAACGGGTTTCGAAAGCAATATTAGACCCGAAGCCCCGGCCTCAAATGCCTCCGCAGCATCGGGTTACGAGAGTCTTGGCTTTTAACCGGCTTTCTTCTTTTCAATTAATTTTGCCAATGATTTTTAGCGGGGTTCCAAAGCGACGTTCAGCCCACGGCGGTGGCTTTCCCGGCCATGGCATCCGGGTGTCTTCCAACGTCCTGGTAGCTGTCTTGGCCTCCCAGTGTCCTCCAACGTCCCGGTGGTTGCCTTGGCTGTTTTAATGGGTTTCGAAAGCAACGGGTTCAATGAATTTTTCCAATGATTTTGAGCGGGGTTCCACAGCAACGTTAAGCCGACGGCCGTGGCTCTGCCGTTCCATGGCATCCGGGTGTCCTCCAACATCCCAGTAGCGGTCTTGGCTGTTTTTTTTCCCCTTTACAATGATTTTTTAACGGGTTTCGAAAGCAACGTTAGACCCGAAGCCCCGGCCTCAAATGCCTCCGCAGCACCGGGTTACGAGAGTCTTGGCTTTTAACAGGTTTTCTTCTTTTCCATCAATTTTCCCAATGATTTTTAGCGGGGTTCCAAAGCGACGTTAAGCCCACGGCCGCGGCTCTGCCGTTCCATGGCATCCGGGTGTCCTCCAACGTCCCGGGAGTCCCGGTAGCGGTCTTGGCTAATTTTTTTCGCCTTTACAATGATTTTTTACCGGGTTTCGAAACCAACGTTAGACTCGAAGCCCCGGCCTCAAACACCTCCGCAGCACCGGGTTACGAGAGTCTTGGTTTTAACAGGTTTTCTTCTTTTCAACGAATTTGTCCAATGATTTTGAGCGGGGTTCCAAAGCGATGTTAAGCCCACGGCCGTGGCTCTCCCGTTCCATGCCATCCGGGTGTCCTCCAACATCCCAGTAGCTGTCTTGGCCTCCCAGTGTCCTCCAACATCCCGGTAGTTGTCTTGGCTGTTTTTTTTCTTCTCTAAAATGATTTTTAATGGGTTTCGAAAGCAACGTTAGACCCGAAGCCCCGGCCTCAAACGCTTCCGCAGCACCGGGTTACGAGAGCCTTGGGTTTTAAGAGGATTTCTTCTCACTGAGTTCCCCCTCCAACGTCCCGGTAGCGGTCTTGGCTGTTTTTTTTCCCCTTTACAACTATTTTTTAACGGGTTTCGAAAGTCACGTTAGACCCGAAGCCCCGGCCTCAAACGCCTCCGCAGCACCGGGTAATTCAACGGGTGATCGTTGGAACCTTTTAGAGGTAAACGTCCCAAACAATCTGCCGATTCAGCGATCCAAGCAGTCTAAGCTTCATCGTTTCCACAAAAGCCATGGCTTCAGTGTTGCCCTGCGCCATGACATGCCATGGATGCAAGATTATCAATGCCCCAATCGGAGTCGTCATGATAATTATCATATAATTAGTAAGCGGGAATCCTATAAAACTGCTCGGTCTCAACAGCTTCAAAATAAGGCCCATTCTACCAGCGTTGTAGATCAGATTCTCACTTGGCATATTTCCGGCAAAAACCCAAATAGAATGATCCAAAACGGAGGCTTTACGATGTTTTACTACTCCCCCTAGTTATCCTACACCCCCGCCCAACCCCCAGCCGTTCTGGCCAGGGGTCGGCGGCACGGGGCGGTAGCCCTTATCAAATTTTTGCTTCGCCTTACTTATATGATATAATTTTCAGGCTACAAAATAATGGATCAGCCCATTTTCGTCCTATATTTTTTCACACACGGAGTATAATTACAATAAGCTTCATCTTCGTAAATAAAAATACTCGTGCTGCAAATTGTTGCAGTTTGGGTCTGCAATGCAATTGCAAAGTCTATTGGTATTTTTTTCCAGGTAGTGGCTATTGCACACGAAATACAGGTCACTAAATGTCGAGAAAGATTGCAATAATTTTTTTCCTGGTAGTGCCTATTGCACGCGGAATGCAGGTCACTATGTGTCCAGAAAGGCTGTACAAGGGATCCAAAGATCACTAATTAAAGAATAAGATGACCGTGCCAACCAAACCAGGCGAACCAAACAAAGCACCCAGACAAAAAAACAGCAAACCAACACAACCAGCAAACAAACCAGAACCAAACCAAAAACACCCAAAACCGACAACCGACACCCAACGCAAGGTCATCTTATCATCAATCTATCAATCTATGCTGAAGGTGAAACAAGTGACACTCCGCACTCACGCATCTCAGAAATCAAAGAGCCAGGCATCATCTTCTCGAATCGTCTTTGCAAGTCCCTTAGTCTACCACCCAGCGACTGTTGCATCAAGCCAGCAATTAACCTCCAAGACGGCTGTCAATAAAAATTGCTTCCACAACTGCAGCTTCGTACAGAAAATGAAAATATCCTGTATGCGTACTGACAGCAAAAGTGCGAAGATAAAAAGCGCCGAAAGCGCCGCCACCAGAAAGAAGAAAGGAGGGGGGGCCCAGCCCCCCCAAAAAGGACAGCGAATCAATCAACGTCGGCACAGCACCAGAGGCGCTAACAAGGTACGCAAGCAACATTGTCTCCAGCCGAGAAATTTCATTCCAGACCATGCCGTCTTCCAGTCAATATGATAAACCATGCAAACCGGAATACAGCACCTCACAAGGTTCCCAGACACACAAAATTGACACAGGGCCTCAAAGAAAGGCAGCCAACAGAGTGCCAGCAGTGAGGCCATAAGTCCAGTAAAAGACCCCAAGCACTACGGAGCAGCAATGCAGGTCCAGGCCCATACTTCGAGCTCACCTGAAATACAAAAATATGCAGTACCGTCAAGCGAACTGCAGCAGAAACAGCCAGCAAAGGCCAGGGCCAAGGCCAGGTGTTTCCGTAGCAGCAGGCTTGTCAAGATACCGCACTCCAGAGTAGTCCACGGTAAGATGACCCGCTTGCGGAATGCCCTTGAAAAGCGATGAAAATCCTCTCTGGCTGGAGTGTCTGCACAATCTCTTCCTATCCCTCTGCTAAAAACCACAGTGAGCAAAAAGCTTCGACCTGTCCCCGCCATCACGGAGAAAACCGACGACTAGCACAACCCACGGCAAGAATGCTTTATCTCATGACTATTAAACCCAGAGCCAAAACCGCCTGCCAAATGCACATTAACACCAGACTTGAGCCAGGCGCCACGCACAAATGCACTTTCCGAGAAAGAGACAAGCAACCACTAGCTAAGACCCCCTCACAAAAAAAAACAACGGCTTCACTCGGCTTACGACAGCTGTCAGGTGGCAACAGTTCGGCTGCAGCGCTATCTTTTTGGCACCACAGTGGGGATACGTTCAGGCAGGTCAACACACTGGCAAGTGGCCACACGGGTGACCAGGCAAGTGCAACCAACGCACACTAAGAAGGAAGCTGGATTTGCAAGGATTTCAGTCCAGCTGCGAAGTTCCGATCAAAAGCGCAGAGAGGCTGCAAGTGTAAGATCATCCCAAATGCTGGCCGGGGAGGGCCGGGTGGGACGGCCAGCTAGAAAGGATGGAGCATTGCCCACCTCGACCCTCCCTGCAGAATCGGCAATGCATGTTTCAAGTGAGCACTGGTGAAGGTGACTGACATTACAAGCATGACAACTGCACATGTAAAACACATCAGATTACTTAGATAGCTTTGCAGCTACAAAGACATGACTGCTGTGAAGTGAACATGACGGCACTGGCTCAAGTCTAATTTCTTTCGTTTTTTGCAAGAACTCAAAAATTACTTTTGGTTTTTACATGGGAACGTAGGAAAGAAAGCAGGCTGAAAGTTTTGGCACAAACCTTTCTTTTTCCTCTGGTGTTTAAAGCGCTATCAGAGACTGACAGCAAGCTTGCAGTAGTTCCACCACTTCTTAACGGCAACACCAAGAGAGTGACTAGTTTTTTTTTCCTCGGCTTACGACAGCTGTCAGGTGGCAACAGTTCGGCTGCAGCGCTATCTTTTTGGCACCACAGTGGGGATACGTTCAGGCAGGTCAACACACTGGCAAGTGGCCACACGGGTGACCAGGCAAGTGCAACCAACGCACACTAAGAAGGAAGCTGGATTTGCAAGGATTTCAGTCCAGCTGCGAAGTTCCGATCAAAAGTGCAGAGAGGCTGCAAGTGTAAGATCATCCCACTTTAACCGGTTGGCAATTGTGAGATTATGCTGGCTATGGCCTTTGATACTACATGGGATTCAACATAAGGTACATGTATACCATCACGGGAACATCGGGACGGTGCATCGGCAATGTTAGAAGCTGACGCAACCCTGGCGTACCATGCAATTATACCAAGAGAGTCCTCCAGCCTCAGGAGCATGCTAGCCAAGGTGGACCCGGGCTCAGTGCGCGCATGGCCAGATATGGAGATGTCTCTGGCAGCATTGTTGTCCACATAGAACACGCACGGCTGTTGAGCTATCAAGCCCGACCAAACTGTCATTCCAAGAAGGAGCGCCAGCAATTCGGCTTCAAAAATAACGGTCTTTTTCTTAGGGAATCCTAGCGGTTCCAAATGCAATTTAAAGTCCAATGGAAAAGAAAATGCAGCCCTTTGGTTACCGATTGGGTCAACCAACACACCCCCTAGACCACAAGGGACATCCACATCACTGGGTTGGAAAGAAGCATCGGTGAAGATGAACCAAGGTCTATCCCAATTACAGGAGATCCTTCTGGGGGGTGAGGAAACTAAACATTCTCTAAAAATTTCCATGGAAGCCCTGGTTGCAGGGCTCAACGTCCCTGCCTTTGCGCTGAAAGCGTGGTCAGTGATAGAGGCCAAACACAACCTGGCAGAGCGGCCCCATATTTGGGCCTTTGCAAATTGCATCCTACCACGAAGGCTGAGTGCTTCCTGATGCGACATGGCGTCGCGATCAAGAAGGGATGTGATGGTATCTACAAGCTCTTTGATTCGTTTAGCAGTGTTCCTGAAAACAACGAACCCTAGATGGCATTCGGTCAAGCTTATCTCAACCCCAAGCGCTTTGAACTCAGAAGCAAATGGCATGTCCTTGTCCCCAGCTGATACGAGCCACCCGAGGAGCTTGAAGAACTGGCTGACAACGCCATCTACTACAGCAGCTTCGCATTCCCTACAGAAAGTGATGTAATCATCGAAGAAACTGCTCCAGGTCAAGTTCAATGCAACACACCCAAGCCACCAAAGGGAGTGAGAGACACGAAGGAAGCTGTAGACAGATCTGGACGCACCAAACGGAAGGGCTCGCATAAGATACACCTCTGGTCTTTTCGTCTTTGGGTTGAACACGGAAATGTATGATGCAAACTCTGACTTCGGGGAAATGCCTAGTTGGCGATAAGCAGATGAAAGATCAACAGTTTTCCCAACCCATGGTCCATCAACAGGCGGTCGAGTAAGCTCAAGCGAGAGGGCTGCGACAACATCCAAGGTATGCAACTTTGGCATGGAGCTCACCTGCACCGAGCTATTCACTCCGCTGGCTGAAAAATCGTCAATTAGTCTAATCTTCACCGTTTCCCCGCTAGACTGCTTTATCCCGAACCTACGGTTTATTATAGCATCAGTTGGTAGGGACTTGATGTCAACGGGGCCAGACAGCCATCCACTTTCGACCTCGGCTGCTGTCTTGGCGTAGACTTCTTCATCGATGCCACTATCCCCAGAACTCCTGGTGGACCAAAGGATGGATTCCCTGGATGCGGGCGCCCCGGCCCTCAACTCTTCTTCTGTGACGAGCGCAGGTTTGAAGGAATGTTCGAAGCAATCAACATACGGAGACACCCCGGTCAACGTGGTCCCAGAGACAACCTCATCGAAGACACCTAAATCGGGATAGTTGAAATGTTCGAGCATGGATTTCCAAACAAGTAGCCTCTTGGGCTTGAGGATGCATCCAAGGGAATGTGGCAATGATTCGCGCAACATGTTCTCATCCGATTGCAACTCACGAGCCCGATCCAACCAAAACGATAGGCACGAAACCCTCTCTTTAGCTAGCATGTGAGGTGAGCTCTCTCTGCAATGCTGGATGGCATTTTGCAAAACTTTAGGCAGCACTATGGCATTACTGATCGGGTGACCAGTGGCCACAGCATCTTCCACAAACTGTTGTGGGGTCCTGAAGATTCCAAAGTGCCAGGATGTCAAATTTGGTGCGTTTGCGGGTTCACTTACCGAAATGTCACTATACTGGGTACTTCCTACAACATCCCCCTTTATTAACCGAGCTGGTGGTTTTGCCAAGAGACATGCCCCACTAGGAAGCTCACGCCAGGGCGTTGTCAAGCACTGGCCTGGCGGGACAGGCGGCACCTCGGCTGCTGGCAAACGCAGGGTGATGATGCGTTTGAACTCCGATACCACAGGAGGGAGTTTGCTGGCTTTAGGCTGCGAGCCCGTGACAGACCGAAGGTATTGATATGACACTTCATCAGGGGGAACCAAGGAAGACTGCGGGGGCTTCCATCCAAAGGTGACTGCAGCTTGGACAAATGCATGCGCAATGGAGTACGCCAGCCTCATGGGGTACGCGGTTTCCTCTGAGGTGGCAAACTTTCGAGTCCTGGCAACAAGTCCCCATGGTTTGTGTACATGTGTGGAGGATTCTCCCGGGCATGATCTGTTGATACCATCAAAGGCATTGTGGTTGTGAGCTAAGACGGTGTGCTTAGGCCTATCAGACCCATAGGCGCACGCTTGATGCGCTATATATCTCAAATACTTTTTGAGGGGTCGATAGAAACTAGTTTTCCAGTACAAACTATTCCGAGGGTTCTCAACGCAAACAACTAGACCGCGTTTGATGCACTTCAGAGCTACTCCAGTGAGGTAGTGGTATAACTTGTTGGCGCTGGTGACCCTAGCACGATCGATCCATCGAAGACCTGGCAGGCCATTGGGGCATGAATCAGACCTGAGAGGGGCTGGTCCGGCAATCCAAAAACCATTAGGAAGGCGGATGGGCACGCCACGCGCGCGGCTACATGTCCCGCATGGCGGGGCAATGAATACGCCAAGCAAATTAGCATCGGAGAGCCACAAGTTGCACAACTTCTGGCCGGCTTCAGTCGTGAGATCGGCAACAAGAGTCTTGCCAGCATTCCGCTGGACAACTCTATCCGCACCGAAGGAGGATGAAAGCCCTAGCTTTTGCAAACACATGGTACACACAATTCGATCACGAAAGGATGCATGATGTGAGGAGAATCTATGTTGGAGGCTTGTGGTGGACGCTCACTACAATCCCCTTTGGGGACTGGATGGACATATGCTGGAGAAACGTCTGCGAGTGATGGATGCATCAAATTATCTTGGATTCGAGGAGGCTCAACCGAAGAAGGGTGCCGTATTTGCAATCGCTTCGGATGCGGGCACTCGCCATGGCAAAACTCGGCTGGCCTCTTGTTGGCTTGACCTAGTCAAGCCTTCTTGTGATCGCTCATGGAGTGCAACCCAAAGCAGATTGCACAAACATGATAGCCCTTGTCACAGCGGGCTCCATCTGCTACCTTGGCACTACATCTTTTCAGCGAGTAGTCGAAGCATACAGGGTCCCCATCAGGTGTGTTCGCAACGCCACCTGCATCACGGATAGCCTGTGGGATACGTTGCTCATACTTGTATTTGCCTTTTCCTTTTGCCTGCATTCCATAGGGAGTGAACCTCTTGCCCTTTCTATTGCCTTTACCTTGCAAGTTCTTCTGCTGTTGTGGGGCGCTGGCTGCATGCGACACACTTCGTTTCGAAGATGATGGACCCGATGAACTCTTGGTGGGAAGCGGCAACAATGCAAAACTGACCTCATAGCTTTCGAGCTTGGCAGCAAGCTCAGTATTGAGAGCCAACACTCCTGCAGCATCCGGCCTTGGCTTGATGTTCTCCTCAATGCACTTCGACCACACCTGCTTGTCAGCGGCAATCAGCTGGGAGACAGAGCAGCGGGTGTAGCCTGGAGGGGGTTCTCGGTTCAGATGGGCGAAAAGCTTCTGGACGTATCTATCATGATGTTGGTAGCCCATTATCCCAGCCATATCCAACGCTAGGCCCCGTCGTTTGAAAGCTTCTAGAGCTTGGTACGACGACTGCACTGAAATCTCGATGTCAGCCTCTTTATCACGAAGTACCACTTTGGACGCCTCAACCTCCAGCTGCTTTCCAATGGGTTTCCCTGAGGTGTTGGTAAGCTCAGCAAGGCGTGAAAAGCATTTATCTAATGGGATGAACTTCAGCTGATTCTGCTCATACAATTGGCAAGCAAGATCCACTAGGGAATGAGCAGGCTCTGAATGGCCCTCCACGATGACGCCAGCAAGCCTAGCCCGCAAGTTGGCCAATCTGCTTTCCCTCTCAGCGTGGGGCGCTTTACGTGGAACCGTTGGATCAGGCGATGTGACTTGCTCCTTCAACAATGCTAGTAGTTGAGTTTGGCTTTCAGATAGCAACCTTTTCAACGATGCAATGGAACCGACAGTGGATCCTGGGCACATTGCTTTCACCCAAGCTGCGAACCCTTCGTTGTCAATGGGCTGACCAGGCTGCCCGTATGCATAAGCAAACCCTGCTATGGTTGTGATCCCAGCTGTCCTCAAAGCAACTCTTTGGGCTTGCGGTACCCTGGTCTGATCCAAGCGAGCTTGGAATTGGGCCTCGCTGTCTACTAGCGAAACCATGGCAAGCAGCGATTGGGCGGTGTGTAAAGCCAGGTAGAATGCCAGACATTCACATTTATTACAAAATTCCCAGCTGTTACCCTTCGAAGGAATGTTTTTGGGGAGGGTCCAAAAACAAAATTCAAGGTTCACATGCTAGAGCAAACAGGGATGACTTGAACAATTCCGAGCACGAAAACTATATGATAGAAAGTTCATGAACTTAGTTGCTGCATGATCATGCTGACTTCACTGTCCAAACTCTGAGCCATCATCACGGGCTCATTCAAGGCTCTCATCAGCAAGTGGCATCCCACTGAGTGACATCCACTCATGCGGACATCCCGCTCACTACATCATGGAAAGGAGGGTTAGCCCATGAATCTGAAACTGCATCCAGTAGCAGATACACCAGCATCACAGCACTGGAAAACCAGCATTTGTACATATGGGCAACATGACCGTTTGGCGTCTCATGAAGATCTCAGACACCCGAGAAAGGCTAAAGGATTTCAACGGCCACCCCTTAACCATGAAAGGAAAACATCCCAGAAGCAACTCAGGTTTGACGCGCGCGCGCCGCGCGCGCGCGCGCCAAACGACCCCCTGTATGGAACCCATTTCGGCGCGCGCGCGCGCGGCGCGCAAGCCAGTTTTTGAAGAACATGAAGATCAGAACAATCGTGAAACACAAATCTGAGACTGCATCCAGTAACAGAAGCAGGGCGGAACATCATGGGCAACATGACCATTCGCCATTCACATGTAAATCTCAGACACCCAAAGTGGTCCAAGGATTCCAACGGCTACCCCCAATCATGAAAGGATACCATGACACACATCGTGGGGACAGGACACTCAACTTGCAGGCCCCGCACTTTTAACATCGCCTCAAGCACACTTTGCATAGTGTGTTCATTGCGCTCGATTCAGAGCACAACTCATAGGCGTCGCCCAAAAGCTTACCACACATTAAATATGTGCGGCCCCAGAAGTTTGTCACCTCATCATCCTTTCTATGAAGGATCCTTGACTTCTTATGCGAATACCAAGTCTCGTGAGAGGGAATCTTGGCTCTAAACCGCTTCACTTTGGGGACAGCTTGAACAGGTAACTCCACACCGGAAGA
>VSDK01015083.1:21790-33007 GCA_009767595.1 Symbiodinium kawagutii
TTCATCGTCAGCATCATCCGAAGACTCATCAGAAGCCAAAACCTCTATGACCTCATCGCTTCCAACATCCACTGGCAGAGATGGTGTATCACCTTCAGATTTCACCTCCACAGCTTCTGGCGCAGGTTGCACAACCACTGGCTCTGGGAAGAACGCCGACCTAGGACCATCAGGGAAGAAGGTGTTGCTAGCAATGCGGTCAACAACCTGTTGCAGCTCCATGGCAGGCGCCACCATCAAATCCCGGCTGTAGATGGCAAAGGTCTCGTTAATGCTCGAAGAATGCCTTCCCAGCATGGAGCGTGTGGACGGAGATAGACCAAACTTCGCGCACCAGCTAAGGCACGTGGCCTTAAGACTATGGCTTGAGATGACCTCGCAGTCGCTGTCGGGCATTGGCTCGGGCTCCTCGAGGAGCCTGCGCAACGCACATGATACCTCAGTCGATGTCATGCCCCTCTTCATGAAGAGTCCATCCCCAAGCAGGGAAGGAAAGACAGGTCCGTCGATACTGTTGTCCAAGTCAAGACCAAGGCGAGTAAGGACATCAATAGCCGGCTTTGCGAATCGGGTCCCATCAACCCCCTGGGCTGGGATGATAATTGGAAGCAGAGTGCACTTCATGGCAGCAGACCTGCTAGTCTTATGGCACAAAGTATGGATGGCAACGAAGCCACCATCACCACTGAAGTCACACTCAACCCGCTTGACGAATTGGAGGTCACTGTGTCGGCAGCGTCCATACAATGCTATCAGAAGATATGCACAGATCCCTTTGTCGCAGATGTGAATACTGTCATCATGTAGCAAGGCATGCAACCGTCTGAATTGATGCACAGTGAGGACACGAGCTTGACGTAAGACCCGCTTGCCAGACGCCATCAACTCACATATCCCAATGAGCCTCCTGCTCGTCACTGCACCGTCCAAGGACTCGAAGCCTAGGATGTATCGGGCAAACCTCAAGGCCGACATCATGGATTGACCTTTAGTTGCAGCTGCTCCGGAGTCTCGCAAGCTACTGAGGTACATCCACACTGTAGTCTCATTGAAAGGGTTTTCCAATTCAGGGCACTGTTTGGAGCACCAACGCAAGAAAGCGAGAAGTGAATTTGCCCTTTTCATCACAGTGTTCGGTGAACGAAGCCCAATGACCGCATCAAGCACGTGAAAAGACTCAGGCTTTGACAACGCAGCTTCTCCCAGAGATGCAATGTGGCGTCCAGTGCTGCTCGATTCAATTGAATACTCAATAACCACAAGCAACTTGGACATGGCACGTTCTCTGAGAAGTTCCAACTTATCCGAATGGTACATGTCACCAGAAGTTGAAATGACATCCATGAACACAGGTCTCTCACTGTTGTACACTGCAGCTGAAGCAAATAACTCACCAACAGCTTGCGGCTCCAAGTCGTGCTGAGCCCAACCACCAAGATCGTCAAGGGGCATCTGAGGCACCACACTGCCCAATGGGTTGTCAGAGAAGATCTCACTGAAAATTCCCTGCTCCCAAGGCATGACAATCGAAGCACTTGCACTGCAATTTGTCAACAAGTTCCGTGAAAACATCTGCTGAAAATCCTGGTTACTTTGCACGGGCCCACTCACTGCAATGTCAGTCAAATCACAAACATCACCTGGAGCAGCACCTTGAGGCCAATCCACAAGAGAAAAACCAAGGTCAGAGACATGGGATTCCGGATAGCTAAGTGCAGAAGCATTTCTAGGATCACGGTGAGTGGGGGCACTGCGGTCTTCCAAACCAGGTTCAAAAACAACAGGACTGGATGAAATTGCAGAACTCTCAGCAGGCAGTGAACTCGAAACATTCTGCTCCATCACAACAGCCGGAGGGGACGCTAGCCCAAAAAGATCATTCGAGGGCGCACCATCACGAGGATCATGATCCATCCCCCCGTTAACCGTCACGGCAACCAGGTTACAAATGTAGCAGCCACAGGAAAATACTCACACACAATGGCAACGGTGATCACACAAAGCAACTGGCAATAAGGCCGCTGCACAGCAGGCGTACCAGGACGCGGCATGGCTGCTTGGCCCCGCGCAAGGGCACCCGGTTGCCCCACGGCCAGCTAGAAAGGATGGAGCATTGCCCACCTCGACCCTCCCTGCAGAATCGGCAATGCATGTTTCAAGTGAGCACTGGTGAAGGTGACTGACATCACAAGCATGACAACTGCACATGTAAAACACATCAGATTACTTAGATAGCTTTGCAGCTACAAAGACATGACTGCTGTGAAGCGAACATGACGGCACTGGCTCAAGTCTAATTTCTTTCGTTTTTTGCAAGAACTCAAAAATTACTTTTGGTTTTTACATGGGAACGTAGGAAAGAAAGCAGGCTGAAAGTTTTGGCACAAACCTTTCTTTTTCCTCTGGTGTTTAAAGCGCTATCAGAGACTGACAGCAAGCTTGCAGTAGTTCCACCACTTCTTAACGGCAACACCAAGAGAGTGACTAGTTTTTTTTTCCGGGAAGTGCCTATTGCACACACGATGCAGGCCACTAGTTTTTTTGCTCGCCTGCATCGCCTCGGTAGCACTAAGCTAAGGTCGATAAGAAGCAGTGAAACCAGGTGAAACAAAGTGAAACATACGAAGCTCCGAAGCAAAGAAGCAACAGAAGCAAAGGCAACAAACTGCGAAAATATATACATGCAATGAATTCCCCGCCTCACAACTTCTCTGCGTAACCACTATGCAAATGGGCCCATCAGACGAAACGTTGGCGCCGTTGTGATAGCTTGAGATGGCCGACAAGGCCTCCAGTCCAACCAGCAGTCCACCGTGCGCTTGTCGACAATCCGGCGGGAAGATTGTCGTACTGATTGCAAGTTAGATCTTGACATGTGTAGTCTGCCAGTTATGTAGCTGCCAAAAATGCACTCGGGTAACATTATTGTAGCAACCTTTTGTCGAAGTGGGGAGTTCTCAACAATGGGCCTACCACTCGAACATACTTTCCGTCAAAGTCACTTCTGTTGTATGCCTAGAAGCCAAGTTGGGCAATCAGGCACTACAAGGTGAGTTGGCCCGCGTAGGGGCCATGGTTTACCTGGGGCTTTCCAGGCAATGGCATCGTCCAAGGCTTAACGTAGTCGAATAAGTAAACTCCTATTGCCCAGATAGCTTGGGGAGACACCGTCAAGGGGCGAACCACACCTGTTTTCACACAATGGCCAGACGGTCAGTTTCACCGAAGTTACCACCTACTGGTGATGTCAGGGTGTGAAAACTAGTAGGCTTAGCGCCTTGTCGAGGTATCTCAACCCTAGTTGTAGTCATGCCCGTGCTGTGGGGCGCAAATGAGCTCATCATTTGTCGGGACTTTGCCCTGATGATGTCGACCAAAGCAGACTGAGGATTCTTGCCGACAGCCAAAGCTTGGCACGAAAGGAAGACCAGACCTTCTCGTCATCAAAAATACCCGGAGACTGAGAAATTAGCTGGTTCAGCACTTTGTCAGATGATGCCCACCGGATGCACTAGCCAGGAGAAGGAGCGGTAACGACAGATCACCTAAGTAGGTGAACTGCGGAAACACGCTAAGGAAGGGCAAATGGCAAATAAGGCTCACACTACATGCCTTCCTCCAAGACTTGCCCTAAATGCAGGAAGCTTCACCGCTTCCACTCGAGGACTGGAAAAGCCAGAAAGGAAGAAGGTGAAGAGCTCTTCGTCTCTCCCCGAAGGTACATAGAACCGGAGCTCTTACCCACGTCCTTTCAATGGCTTCGCCAAGTACAGAGCAAAGAGTTGCCGTGTATTCAAGTGCTAGTTACAAATAGAAAAAGAGGATAGCTTACAGCAGCAGCTTATTCCTTTTTATCCGGTTGGCTTGAAAGACCAAAGGTCGAGTCAAGTAAGAGCAAGGTTACAGCGGTAAACTCTTACAGAAGGAAAGGCTTAGAACAGAGTATTCTAAAGCCATCCACAGCGGTGGATTAAATATACATAACTATATACTACCACAAGGTAGATATACAGGAAAGACCAGCGGGTCAGAAAAGGAAACAACGGTATCTGGAGAAAAATCCAGACACAAACGGGCATTAAAACCAAAACAAAATCGAAACTCGACCTAAAATGCCCCGAAATAAAATCGAGTGAATCAATGCAATGCACAGCTGAACTGTCTGTTTTCACCAAAGGCCAAGGAGACATCAAATGAATCCGGCGAAGCGAAAATTGAGCTCTGCTTGAGAAAATGGTGCCAATGCAGCTGATGTTGATCAGCGATCGGCAAATCATGTGGTTTGAACCTACTAAGGGCATCTGCAAGGATGTTCCTGTATCCTTGGATGTGCTGCAATTTCTGATGGATATCAGTCAACTGCTGAAATCGAAAGAACTGAGGCAGTATTGAAGCCATACCCACTGCACTGGTAAGACCCTTGTTTGCAGCAGCTTCGGATGCTGAGTTGTCACACGCGGTGATGAGCAAACAATGAGTCCTCTTGAATTTCAGCAAAGCAAAGCAAGTCTGCAAAAGCAAACATTGTGCCAAAAGTTCAAATGCTGAAATGTGCTTTTGCAGTGAATCGTGGCCCCATGTCACATCCTCAGGAAAATCGGCATGTGTGATGCGCAGTTGAAACCATCCTGAAACTCCAGATGGAAAATGGACATACCCACCAAGGCCTGCCATGTGTTCGTCTGCCATCGCATCTGCTGCAGCGTAACATTGAAGCTGAGGGCGAGGCAACATGGATAAACACAAGGACGTTGAAGATATTAAATCCGTGATGCCCCCAAAGGTTCCCGGACTCCATCGTTGTTACCAACAATCGAGAAGACAAACCAAAAAAAGGAGTGGTAAGTCTAAGTCACCTTTTCAGTGACCCCGGTCCCAGTGGAGCACTGCTCGAATCACCCGCAGATAACCCTTACAGTACATTGAGCCACTCCCCCCGAAGGACGAGAGTGACCGAACGGTGACCCAGTCTCTAGCGATCCCATGTGTCCCAAGAGGACACACCTGTCTCACGACAGGACCCTAACACTGTTAGGGAGGAACCGACGGTCTGACCCACCCGAGGCTTAGCTACCCGGAATGACCCTTGACCGTTAGCCAGTGGGTTGCCCCACCGACCCCTCCTTGGGTTTCCCCTAAGAGGTATACCGTCCTTGCCTGTTCCCCATGTCATCAGAGGTTGTAACTAAGCTAGACACAAGGTAAGGTGGGAATTGCGAGATCCCGTACCACGTGTGTACCGATCCGCACGATCACCCAAGGATGTGCGCAAACACAAACGAGGGTGTGACATGAGAAGCTACCCAACATGTCAACACACGCCGACTAGGGGGTACGAAGGTACCGTGTCAATTCACGGTTCGTTGGGACGTGGGGCCTTCAGCAACTCCCCAAGCGCTATACTCGCTTTAACGTCCCCCGGACCCTCACGGGTCCACCTCCCCCTCTTATGGGCAAGCCATTGACAGACCCCAACCTGTCTTTAGCCCCACGATGCAGGTCACTAGTTGTCCAGAAAGCTACAAAGATTTCACATGATCTTCAATTAAAGCAAGATGACCAAATGGGCACAATCCAACAACCAGCCAAGACAAACCAGCACCAAAACCAAGCAAACAAACCAGCAAACCAAACCAACAAACCAACCCCCAACACCAAGAGACCAAGACACCAAGAGAGTGACTGGCCAAAACAAAGTAGCACCCCCAGCGAGTCCGACTAGACACACCAGGGTTCCAAGCACGATGGTCCAGCAGCATCAAATGAAATGGCATTCTGTCCAGAGCAGCCTGCGAGCAGCTGAAAGCCTTAGCAACATTGCCATGGCACCGGCCGCGCGCGCAGGAATACTTCTGTGAGCAAACCCGCTTCCCACTCTGCCCCAGGACAGCCATCGAGAAAAATTGTAATGGAGATCAGAAGATTACCAATGAGAAGTTAAATAAAAACCACCCAAAAGAAACAAGAACCAAAAACAAACACACCAAACCAGGCACCACAACAGCGGTCATGGGTAACTATGAAAGATGCAATAAATTTAGGCCAGATTGCTTTTCAGAACGAATGATAATGATGATGATGAAAAGATGATGATGTTAGACGATGATGCCTTGAACATTGACACGTAAGCCAAGTGAGTGCAGAAGTTTCGCCCGAAGCAAAGAAGCAACAGAAGCAAAGGCAACAAACTGCGAAAATATATGCATGCAATGAATTCCCCGCCTCACAACTTCTCTGCGTAACCACTATCCAAATAGGTCCATCAGACGAAACGTTGGCGCTGTTGTGATAGCTTGAGATGGCCGACAAGGCCTCCAGCCCAACCAGCAGTCCACTGTGTGCTTTGTCGACAATCCGGCGGGAAGATTGTTGTACTGATTGTAAAGTGGATCTTGACATGTGTAGTCTGCCAGTTATGTACAGAAAGCCATTATGAACTAAATGCAGGCATGGTCGTCTCAATAGGAGATCAGCAGCCTCGAGCTCCACCTAGCGCATTGGCTCATGAGCTCCCTGAGGCCCTTTATGCCCGACGACGAATATTTCTAGAGAGCTCCCGTCCACCAACCAATCCTACTAAAGCCCTCCAAAGTGGCCTTCTACTCACACCTCTATTAGGAGCAGTGGCAACTACTGCTCTTGACCAGTGCACTGCGTGGGCTCTTTATGGCGAATTTTGTCTCAAAGCATACTGGCCTGTTCCAGCCCTTGTGCCTGAAGAGACCAAGCCCCGGTGGAGGAAATTCTCACATCCTGCAAATCTTAGCCCACTTGGACAGCATAGACAGCCATCTCTCACTCGATGGGCACGAGCCACCTTTGAACAGGCAGCTCTCTCGCTCATCCCGCAGTTGGAAAGCAATGTTAAAGCGTTATCGCTTCCAGGAAAGGGCATGTTTCAAGAACCCCGCTGTCAGCAGGGTTTCCTCAGACCTGCCATCCTTCATAGTTATGGGACAGCAAAGGCTGATGCAGCTAAGAGCCTCCAGACCCAGGCGTCCAATGGGTGGGAACCCCTCGCGGCCTGCCTTCATGGTGCACAAGATGGTCCTAATTGCCTCCCTGCAGCTTTCCATACCCGAAAATGGCAACCTGCTGGAGGCATGCTATGGCAAGGGGCAGTGCACCGGGGCCTTCTGACTCCTCGCATTCGAGCAGCACTGCTGCTACAATGGACACAAAGGCGAGCGCCTGACGCAACTCACCCTGACCTCTTCCTGCACCTCCCATTCGTCGCGCAACATCCCAGCAGCGTAGATAACTATTTCAAAGCCGTCCTGCCCAGCGCAGGCCCTGCTGAATCCTCTCCGGCTCCCCAGCTCCTGCCAGGCGCTGGTGAGATAAGTGACCACCCGACCCACATGGTAGTTGACACCGAACCTGAGGTTGAAGAAATTCAGGAGGTCCCCACAGACGATGAAGAAATGCAAGAGGTTGTGTCGGAGTGTATGAGCAGCATTCACAGCTCAGTCAAACAAGGTCTACAGGAGGATCTGCTTCCTCGGGCCCGGAACCACCCTGCAGTGGCCAACGGCTTTATCAACCTTGACTCCTTAGATCCGACTCGGCCCTCCACGTACAACATCATCGTCCTCCTCACCCAGCATCACCATGGGTCGAAGGCTCTGGACACGTTCCTTGCCTTACCCCCTCAAGAACGAGTTCTTGACAATGCACAGCGGATCATGCAACTCATCCTGATGGATGAAATCAACGCCCTCCTGGCCTCCTCTGCGACCAAGTCCCTTCAGGACGTCTATGTAGATTGCCTTGGTCTGGGAAGCCGTCCACTTGGGTTGCGAGAGACACCACACCTCACCTTGAGCACCTGTTCTGTTGATGGTGACCTTACGGTCTATGGACCTACCCTCTGTCCAGTGGATCAATTTCTCCCGCCTTCTGACAAGCAATCGCAGCTGTTACTTACACTGGCTCGAGGCGCTAGTGTGGCCCTTCATGAAATTACCACTCTCATGCTCAATACAACAGAGGTTGAAACGCTTTGGGCGAGTATCGGAGGGGTCAGCTCACTTGACCTCCTGTTACGCTCTGTCCTGGTCGTCAAAAGTGCCGCTGCAGTACCTGCACATCGGCATGAGCCGCATCAGCACTACCTTGCTGGCCTCCATTGGCAGCTTAAATCTCTCCACATAACCGGCGCTATCTCGACAATGGCTCCGTTCTTAGCCAACCCTCCCAAGGATACCCTGATCGGACAGCCATCCATCAACCAGTGCCTTCATATTCAAGGCTTCTCTGCTGGCAGTTATGCTGCCGCCACTCTCGCCTGCGTAGCCCACTTGCAAGGATTCTCAGTTCGCCTCACTGCGGGAGCCATTGCGATGGCACCCATCATGCTCCCAGCCTTGGTGCATCTAGGTGCTGTCGAAGACCAGGGCACTCTGAAACACAAACTTACCCTCATCCACCTCAAAGCAGACTCCCTGTGTTTTTGGCATCCGGACCCTCTCTTGACCCTCCTTCAACAGAATCTCAAAATCACCTATGTCGCGGGGAAGCCACGGTGGATGGGGCAATCTTTCCATGATTACGCTCATCTACTGGATGAAGATTTGCCACCTGGCCGAGTGCAATTGAACCAACTGCTTCGCACTGCGCCGCACATGCGTCCTTATGAAGTTCGAATTCATGCACCATTGCGCCTTATATCATGGTCCAGATTTTCACTTACATCCACTTATGCTCCTCTGCTTGAGCGCTTAGGTTACAATGATGATGAGCTCTTGGCATGTGCCAACTCCCTCCCTGGCCCGGCCTTCGCTTCTATTGCAGAGCTGCATAGCCAGTTACTTCAGCAAGTGGAAATGCATTTGGACAGTGGATACGATCCACGTGCATTAGAGTGGCTCACGGACTTAGTCAGACAACAACTCGCACTCATCCCTGTTCGTGAAATGCTTGTTATGCTATACATTTACTTGCCGCAAGTTTCGTATAAGTCCTACAACGATGCAAAGTATGCAATTCCTAAAACTAACCCGAACTTGTGGCGTAAAGAAGTGAAGGCTACCCTCCACCCCTATGCACTTAGCACATACTCCATGCATGAGTTTGACTTGGAATTCTCTGACCCCCATGACAGTCCTGCGCTTTTCTCTCAAAATAAATGGAGCACTGACAATTTTGCTGACTACCGCAGAGATGGCAACTCCGTACAGTTTGGTGCCATGAACGGAAACGCATTGCATCTAAAGTGCACAAGAATGGGAGAAGGGGGGACCTGCTTAGGGAACCCCTTCTCTCTTCTTATCCTTGTGCTGCAACAGCATATTCTACCCAAGAGGAAAAAGGAGAAAGAGAGTCATGAAGACCTGCTTGCCATTGCCAGACGAGCTAAAGCCAAATCATGGCACATAGCTGTTGTCCCTTGCCCGATGGACATGGGTATGCGGGACAATCCCGATTTCCCTTTTGGCCTCCCGACCGAATTGGTTACCCTACGACAATCTGCTATCCTCAACGTAACTTATATGGAACTTGTCGGGACTACCATCCCTGGAGCGCATTTGGCAAGGCTTGCTGCCATGCCACTCCAGCATCGCCCAATCCAGTTCGGCATTACTCACCCAGTCGAAACACCCACCTATCAAGTACGACACAAAGAGGATCTCTTGCGAAGTTTATATCAGCTTACCCAGCTTTTGGCTACCGGAGCGGCAGAAACATATCTTCCGCAAGCCCCTCAGTTTGCACTCCAGTTGATCCAAGAAGCGGATAATGATGCGGACCATTTCGTTTCCTTTACCGCTGCACTCATTATGGCCCTCAAGTCCGGCAGGTCTGACCTTGCAGTTGAAGGTGTATTCGGCGCTGGCAAAACCACTTCCCTTGCCTACTTACTAGTGTGGCTCTCTCTTACTACCTCCCATGCCAAAGTAACAGTCATACACAAAGAAAACCCTGCTGGCGAGGCGCTGGCCTCCATGATTCAGCGCATGAAACTTTCACCGCTTCAGCGCAAGCTACTTGTTCGCGTAGTGTCGGTCACGGCCTCTTCCAAAACAGATAGACCATCAGTCATTGATGTCTGCGTGGATAAGTGCGATGCTTCTGTCATGCGAGCCAAAGTCCTCATCTGTACTACAGGCGTTGCTGACAGAGCGATAGATAACTATAAACAAGATCTTGCAAATCATCTTCGTAGCAGCTCTATTTGCGTGCACGAAGAGGCACAACAACAGGGTGACGTCAAGAGTGCTCATGCACAGGCAGTCCCCAAACCAGGTTGCCTTCAAGTTGAAGTTGGTGATGTACATCAAGGGCAGGGTGGCATGGAAGATAAAACACAAACAACACAAGCCATCCGACGGCGAATTACAACATCCAAGATCGGCCTCCGAGGAACCATAACTGGACGGAACCTCGCCGTTTAGCCGCTGCCTTCAGCCAGCTGATTAATACTCAGAACACTGTCGGACAAATCTTCTCTCACAGCAGCTCCTTGGAATTCCACGACATTACTGCGGCCTGGCGGATGGATCCCCCGAACAAATTATCCCTGCTACCCGACCCGGGTTATCCATGCAACCCTCAAGGGCCGCCTGACCCTCAACGCCGTGCCTTTGACGTGTACTTATGGATCAATGAATACAGTACTGAGCTCCAGAAGATTAGAACCGACACACCCATCGGGGTCCTGTTAGCTATTAGTCTATTAACGGCAATGCCTGGCTCCCCCTTCGAAATAGACACGGCCACCAACACTCTGGAAGCTGGGGGCCATCATTGGTCCTTAATTTTACCCACCAGCTCACGAGTGCCCCAACAAGTTTATGAACCAGTCATCGCGGTGCAATACCCAATGCTTTGTCGAGACTCAGACCAAGGATACTGCATTGGCACAGGGACTCGGCGTCAAAATTATGAGCAACCCACGGGCTTCAGGTATATACATTGGGACCCTGACAAATCCGACAAAGGCGATCGCACTTGGACTGACCCAGCAGAACATGACAATGTCATTCTCCCGGAAGCAAGCCGCCAAGTATGGAAGGCAGTAATGACCCAGCAGGAGAAACTCCCGCACTTTGACACCCAGGACGACGACGTGGCTAATGCCACACCTGGACTCTTGGTGCTTACCAACCGGTCGGGGCTAAAGAGCAATCTCCATGGCGCTCGACCAGTGCCTCGCAAACCCAATGGACGTGACGTTCCTCTGCGGGTGGAC
Organism: Symbiodinium kawagutii; assembly: GCA_009767595.1. NCBI lineage: Eukaryota > Dinophyceae > Suessiales > Symbiodiniaceae > Symbiodinium > Symbiodinium kawagutii. Next base: position 32,982 of record VSDK01015083.1, read on the forward strand.
ACAGTCGTGACGCTAGCAGGAGCTAC
>VSDK01015092.1:0-19497 GCA_009767595.1 Symbiodinium kawagutii
GTGGTGGCCGACACTGGGAGATGGACTGGGTGGGCCACTTTCAACTGATACATGTTGGACAGCCATGGTAGTCAAGAGCCAAAAAATAGAACGATCACCAGCAAAGATTCAATCCATAGGTGGTAATCTGTTCTCAAGCTGAAGCCCACCAAGGTTTTGGGAAGCCTGAACCCATGGGAGCAGGGTTTCGTCAGATCCGGGCTTGGATGATCACAATTTGATCCGACCATGTTACACACACCCAAAGAAGGCCTAGTGGGTCGATTCAAGTGGGTGATGGTTAAGTTGCGCCTGCCTATGAATGGTTCATGGTATTGATGGTGGTTACCCCTCAAGAAAGCCCAGTTCTTGTTGGGCCTGGCGTCACCGTCACCAAATTCCCATAAGCCAATGTACCGGACGTTCACCTGATCCCAGCAACTCGCGGTTCGATAATTTTCAATGCAGTCTTTGTGCGTACGCGCTGTGTGCGGTTCGCGCCGATGCTTGAAAGGGATTTGCAGCTACAGGTTTTCGCATGGTTCTGGTGCTGCTGTTTTTGTTGTGGATAATCATAGCTGAGGCTGGGGCAAGAGATGCGGTCAGACAGTGAAACTGCCGAAAATATTGAGACTACTGGTCAATGTGCACAATGGATCAGAACATGAGTGACACTCCACCAGAATGAGAAGGGCACATGAAAGGGTTTACAGCCACCACTTGTGATGGGGTTTTACTGTCAACCAATGAGCTAGACCTCTGAATCCGTTTGTTAGGACAGGATGTGTCACTGTGGCAATGGCGGCCTGTGGCTATCATGATTGTAGAAACATATATATATATATATAGAAACCATCTTTGCGAAATGATCATTGATGATTTTTGATGCTGATTAATGAACAGAAATCATGATTGATATTAATGACTGAATGATGTAATGATGTATGATGATTCATGAATGAATGGTTCATTTGTGATAGGCTTGTATCGATAAACCACCCGCGGTTTCGATGAAGACACAGACCAAACTATGGAAGTTGTGGAGCACATCGAATGACGAACGGCACAATTGCCCTCCAAGGTGGGTTGTAACCCCGAAATACCCATGGTTAGTGACTACTTGCTAAGTGGTGATGAACATCCAAGTGATCATGCCAGTGAGTAGTAAAAAACGGGTGATTACTGGTTGATTATCACTAAAAAGTGATTGCTCAACAAAAACGTGGTGACTAGTGGTCGTAAAAGACAAAGATCCAAACGAAAATGTAAAGCAGCTGGGAAGCTACTTTTCCAACGGCGATTTTCCATCGCTGGGGGCACGCCTCATGGTTTCACAACAGGCTCCCCTTCGCAACCCACAGGCTGACTCCCCATGATGCAGCACCTGCAATGACCATTTCAGCTCAGGTCCAGGTTGATTGATAAGCAATCTTCGCACTGGTTTATGCATTCGTGGATCTGCCTCACTTTCAAAAGTTTGGCAAACTCTGAAACTCTGCATTGGAAGGCAACTCACTTTCACCGCCCTCAGTGATATCACGTACGCAACTGTCAGAAAAGCAAAGACCATGTCCTGCTGCTCAGTTCATCGCATATCGAAGCATTGACGCCATGAACTTCTGCCCTTTTCCACATAGCCTACGTGACCAAGTGTGGTTGGCTGTGGGTGTCGGCACCTTGACCGTCGCGACGGTTGAACTCCATTTGTTGGTTGCGTAGTTCATAATGTTCATGGGGTGCGATCTCTGGGATATGCGGGTCGCTTGTAGATAAACCATTGGGCTGTCCACCCTTGGCTGTGAACTACAGCGACCCGTTACGAAGTGAAGGGATGTCGATGGGTGATCTACTACCGCAAGCGAACGGATGGTTGCGGACTTGAGCCAACCCATCCGGAGATTGAAAAATCATCCCCTGAGTTTTTAGTACACTTTATTAAGCTAACATAGCAATGGGGAATCACCATATTTTGTAGAGAAACCCTGGGAAACCATCAATAATTGGTGGATTTTCCATTGCTATGTTAGTTTACCAGAGGGTAGCATCTCTGGTGGTTGATATCTACGCACTTATGACATTTTGAATTATGAAGACATGTAAAACGATGTTCATACCAACAAGTCTGCTTACGGAAAATTCCCTTGGTGGAATTTGGTGGAATGAACACTTGGCGGATGACGGAAGCGTATAATCAATGAAGAAGGAGTGGTTAAGAAGCCACGAATAGACCTCGGTTTGCACAACCACTTGCCAGTTGCAAATCAGTGACTGGCATGGTCCATAAGGCATCCTCCAATGGGCTTTTGAAACAAACCCCAGCTATGTTGATACATTCACGACATTTTGTGCGCCCAGGAATGAGCTACAACTCTCATATCAAGGACTGTAGGTGATCATGAGGCACCCAGCGGCAGTAGTGTTGCGCCATGTTGGGCCTGGCTATGAGGGGTGCTCCTCCGAGGCCTGGGAGGCGTCTTGCTGTCCAAGCTTCGAAGCAAAGCGGTGCACGAAGGCGTCCACGTGTTGCTGGTGAACGTCAAGGTGGGGAGTGCTGCCCAGCAGTTGGGATGGCTACGGCACCTGGCTCGGAGTCTGCATCCTGCTATCATCTACCGGGAACCCAATGGAAATCCAAGCAATGACAGCTGTAGGATGATGTCAAGCTGTGATCCTTGGCGGTGGTGCTAGGGAGACTGGAGCCGTGCACTCCACGGTGTGACATGGTGTGCCCCGCTCAGTTCGAGTCGGTTGACCACAAGAAGAAGTTCAAGCAGCATCTGGGACTTGATGGGGCAACTGGCCAGGTGGGATCTTCATATTCCAGCGGGCTCCCAGAACTGATAACAAAAGATGCCAGACATTCATGGAATCAACATGTTGTGGGTGCAGAAATCCAAATTTTGGCTATGAATCTTGCAAAAAACAAATGGACTCGGACAAACTGCAGCCCGAGGTCAAGGTCATGGTATGGGTCATGGTGCGTTCTATTTTTTGCTAGCCGAAACAAGCAAGCAAGCAAGCAAGTCAACTTCAACAGCACTGACCCCTAAAACCATCAACCCAAAAACCTTACACCAAAAAGCGTAAACCCTAAACCTTGAAATCGCACACCCATCACCTCTCAAACCATAAACCTGACAACATAAAACGAAAACCCTAAAACCATGAACCGTAAAACCTTGACACTATAGAACCTAAAACCATAGACTGTAAAACCAGAAACCCTGAAACAACTATGCTAAAAGCATAAACCATAAGCGTTAGAACCCATAAACCCGTCAATTCTAAACCCATCCCTAAAACCATAGATCCTAAAACCATGAACCCTACCACCACACACTCTAAAACCATAAAACCTTAGACTTGAAACCTAAAAGCAGTGAGAAAAAGGAATAAAATCCATAGGTCTAAAAGCATTTATAAACCCGGAACCGTAAAACCATGTATTCATCAATCCGAAAAACATCAAGCCTGCAAGCATACACAGGTGGTCTGGTTTTGGCTAGGCATCACTGAGGCCCCCAAAGCACTGGGTCATCCATCGGGGGCCCCTTGGGTATGAGGGAAGATTGGGTGCTGTGTGTCCGGAGCTTGTTCTCAATTGAAATTAATACGTGATTTGAATTAGCTTGAATTATTGCATTAATTGATTTTGATATTGTTACTTAGTTTTTGTTTTATTTCCTAAACCCTCCAACCCTAAAACCTAAACCTTCTGAAACCAGAAACCCTAAGACCCTAGAACCAAAAACCCTAAAACCCTCCAACCATCAACCCCAAAACCAAACACTAAAACCCAGAAGCCTAAGACCAGACACCCCAAAACCATCAACCCAAAGAACACCATTCCTAAAACCATAAACCTTCAAACCAAAACACGCAAAACATATACCATAAGCCTGAAAACCAAAAGCCCATCAGCCTTAAAACCATAAACCCTGATACCGTACACCATTCACCGAAAAACTATGAAACCGTAATTTCGGTAGCTAAGAACGATCATTAACCATGACTTATCTTGTGTAACTGTTGGTGTTTTCACAATCATTCACCCCTACACCTTCACCCCTACACCAAATTTTTGCTGGAGATTATGTCCTTAGCCACCAAGTTTCCAAGTCTTTATATGCTTTGGACGGTGTTGGGATACGTACTCTTGGTGTAGCAGTTGTTGACTTAGGGCTACATCACTGTATATATCATACAGGAGCTTCCGCGATCCCTAACGGGCATGGAATACCATCCAGCCACCAGACGTCTCTAGGCTCTGGGCCAACATCGCTAAGGCTGGGGGAGAAGGAGGTGTTGGTAGGTGGAATCTTGGTTTCGGACATGGTGGTTTCTCAACATAGGGGGCCCCAAAAATAGCTGGTTTATTACTATAAATGATTGATATTGGATGATTTGGGGGGTCCCCTATTTTAAGAAACCTCCACATTGATGCTGATTCGCATATTTCTCAGCCGATCAGATTACTGCCAGGGGCACCAACAGTTTCAACTGGTGGATGTTTTTACCTACATGATACCACGAGGGTTGGTTGTTTTCCCCAATGGTTGGTTGATCAACAAACATATTTTTCAGGGGGTTGAAACCACCAGTTTGCCGATCATAGTGGGCCATTATGGACTATTATCGACAACCACTGGCCATTGCTAACCATTGTTGAAGTCGATAGTGGTTAACCAAAATTAACCACCATAACATACCATAACCATAGTAGTGAATTGTTGCCCGTACTCTTTGGTTTCTTGGAGGTCTGTGGGGCTTTGGGATTTCAGCAACCTTCTCGTCCTGCTTTGCACCGGACTCTTGTGGGTTTGGGACTGGAAGTGACTACCAGGCTGGAAGGAAGAGTTTGTGGAACCACCGCAAGAGTGGGGGAAGACCTGTGGCATGATTGGTTCACTGAATTCGATCAGATGAGCCAGAGAGATCTTGTTTGATGTGAATAGTTTTTCCTCCTGCACCCGGTCGTTTGTTGGTGACATGACTGGCTAGCGGTTTGTTAGTTGTTGCCGAGGGTTCAAACATGTTCAAACTAGTTGAATGTTTTTGAGGGTTCAGAATGGTCGTGAATGATGGATCTTCATTATTAATGATTGTCATTACTATGGTGAACTGTTTTGCTGCTTATCGTTGCGTGCCATTTGGCCAGGAAGTGAAGCAAAATGAGCCCAATTGCTTGTGAGGATGCCTAGCATTGGGCCGCTGGGGGTGGAAAACTGTCCTCCCGGGATGTGCATCCACATTTGACAAGTGGTTCCTAGGCAGTGATGCCCCGCGGGAAATTGTACATGAATATAGTCCACCCAAGCAATAGCTATCGCTATGGTTCAATGCATCACAAGTGGCAGTTGCCCTAGTTACCAATGGTGGATATAGCCCTATATGTTTACTACCAGTAGTACCGCACAAGGCGGTGGCGGAAGTTTCCAAGATAGGAGCACTATAGGAGTGTGCAGTTGTGGTTGCGACAATGTGAGCATCGATCTGGCCACTTGACTGGCAGCCTATCTGTCTAGCTATCTTTCTATCAGTGGATCAGTTTTCTTTCTGTCTGTCTGACTGTCTATCTATCTATCTATCTATCTGATGATCTATTCGTTTATCTATCTGCCTATGTACTTGTCTTTCTATCTACCTCACTATCTATCTCGTCATCTTTCTGTCTATGTATCTATCTATCGACCTGTCCATCTATCTATTTATCTATCTGCCTATCTATCTATTTGTCTATCTATCTACCGAATTATTTGTCTGATCATCTATGTGTCCATCTGTCTATCTTTCTGTCTATCCACCTGACTATCCATCTACTTTTCTATCTGACTCTCGTTTCGTCTACCTATCTGTCTATCTATCGACCCATCTAGCTATCTGAATCTGGCCATCCAATTATCTATCTATCTATCTAGCTATCTATCTATCTATCTATCGATGCATCTATGTCTCTGTCTATCCATCTAGCCACGCATGGATCTGACTATCTACTTGTCGATCTATCTGGCTACCTCTTTGTCTAACCAACACTTCGTCTATCCAGACATTTACCTTCCAAATGTGCTTGGATCATGAAATCTTTTGCATCTAGGTGTTTGGCCACTTTTGATAATTGGACCTTGCAAAAGTGTTCCGATCATCAAGTGTTTTGCTACTTTTGACCTGCAAATGTGCTTGGCGCGCAAGCGTTGTGCACATTTTGGCCACATAAATCACGAAAAGTGACGCGAAACGCAAGTGTTTTCCTACTTTTGTCTCCTGTGTTCAAAAAGTGTCAAAACGTGCTGTGTTTTGACACATTTGCTTCAAAATGTGCTTCTCGCCCTGGCCGCGTGCACTTTTTCGGACATGCAACTTTCAAAACTTGTTAAAAACCACGAGTTTTTGCGACTTCGGACGTGAGAATGTGCTTCGCGCGCAGGCGGCGTGCCAATTTTCATGATCATATGACATCTCCGAAAAGTGGCCCGAAACGCTAGTAAAATTGCAGTTTTTATTTTGGTACAAGATTTTATCTTAAAAATTTGCTTCGCGCGCAGGCAGCGTGCCAGTTTTGAGAATCATGAGTCATCAAAAGTGCTCCGAACATGTAGTGTTTTTACGATTTTGACTTCCAAATGTGCTTCGCGCCTAGGTTTTTTTAACGATTTTGCGAGTTGCAACTTCCAAAAGTGCTCCGGACATGACGTGTTTTTGCGATTTTGACTTCCAAATGTGCTTCGCGCCTAGGTTTTTTCACGATTTTGCAAGTTGCAACTTCCAAAAGTGCTCCGGAGCTGACATGTTTTTACGGTTTTGACTTCCAAATGTGCTTCGCGCCTAGGTTTTTCCATTTTTGCACACACCTTCCGCCACAGTGCTCCGCACCCGCCGCTTTAGCGAGGTACCCTTCTGGACGCTCATGAGGCACAAAACCTTGCAAAACACAGCATTTCGCGACTTTCCTAACATTTTGGCGCACTCGCATTCTCATCTTTCGCACATCTCATCTTTCACACATCTCTTCTTTCACACATCTGCTCAGGCGATCTGCCCTAGCTGAGTTGTCCATATTGTCGGAAGTTAGACTTCTAAACTTCCTTCGATAAATGGTATATAGACATCCCTTGATATGACTGCAACAAATTCAGCAATGCTTTCCATAGCCATCCCCTTGGACCAACTTCGGGAACATCACTATGGCAACAGGACGTTTCAGGTGTGGCACCCCAGGCACACTGTAGAGCCAACCATCAGACCGTTGGTTTCATTCCCCAGGTGCCACTGGTTTTTCGGCAGAGAAAGTCATGTGTGAAGAGTTCCCCCAGCTGAATGAGGTATGCCCCTGGCTGTGGGTGCCCCGGTAGCCGTGGCTGTGCACCAATCCCATGAACCAAACTAAGCACCTTTGTTGGGATATGTTAGGATGTGAACTACTGCGGTTTCTATTGAGTTAATTGCTTATCTATTGAGTTTATTGGATGATTGCTTGTGACCCACAGCCATATCCATGAATCAGCCATGGCTAAGCATTGACCATTGCTGATCATCATTTGACCATCAGTCAACCATGGATCAACAATTCTTATACCACACACTTGGTACTCGTATCAAGGATTACTGTAATCCAACAGCTAACCATCAATAGATCACTACGAAACCACATAGTTGGTAATTATATCATCCATTTATCAACCATTAACCATCCATGAATCAACAACCAGCCATTGATCAACCACTAACCATCGATGAATCAACAACCAGTCATTGATCAACCACCATCCATCAACCAACCACTGATCATTCACCATGGGTCACCCTTGGTTGCTCCCCCGCGGTGACAAGCGCCGCGCCGCGGCCCCCGAGGGCCTATGAGTTCTGCGATCACTTCGAGGACCCCACGAAGGCCATCATCTTCGAACGGTGCCTTGCCCTGATGGTGGTTGATCAATGGCTGGTTGTTGATTCATGGATGGTTGATGGTTGATGAATGGATGATATAATTACCAACTATGTGTTTCTTGCCTGGCGCGGGCTGGGAAGCGGATGGCAGAAACCGCGTGGTTTCCAAGTTGCAGTGGTTTAATCCCCGATGGTTTTACCTACCCTTCCAGTTACCTCGAAATCATGGTTTCCAAGTTGCAGTGGTTTCTGTGGAATCCCCGGGTCAACCAACTGGACTGGGAAATGGGAAATCTATGTTTTTTGCATTTCGTTTCACGTGGGTTACCTGCAGTTGTTCACCTATGGTGGTTTAATCCCCTCTTGTTTTACCTATGGTAATGATGTTGTTTGATTTTTAAAGGGGATCGTATACCAGAGAAGCTGAAAATGGCTGATCAATGGCCCAACGGCGAGGAAGAATGCTTAACTTGTTGATCGGATCAACCCTGTCGTTGCTTAAGGGGCTCCCATTCCAGCATTCAAGGGTCCACGTCCTGGGTGACTTCCTTGGGCGCCCCGAGGTATGTGACAAAAGCCGACTTGGATGGACCACATCAGAAGACCTTGGGCGAATGGAAAGCCACCTACGGTCACCTGGCGCGGCAAATCAGATCATGGGATCGGCCTGCAAAGGACGTCGTTTCCTGCTTGTTCTTGTTGTTGTGGTTGTGGTGGTTGTTGTTGTTGTTGGTGGTGGTGGTGGTGGTCTTCTTTTGCATGATTCTTGGGATCGAATGGTGATCTGTTCGAAAAACTATTGGTTGTTCTTTTCTGTTTGGAAAGATCATTTCTATGAATATAAACGCTTTTGCAGCGCTATCGGCCACGGTGGTGCTTTTGCGTCATGAAGTTCTGGATCATGCAAGCATCACCTGAATCACTTGCACTGGCGGAAAACCTTGAAATGAATAGTTCCCCTACTCTTCCAGGACTTCTGACAGGGGCTTCATCAACCTATTGGCCCATGATCAATGCCAAGGAGGGATTGGAAATACCTGCAAGCGATGGTGAAAACATCCCCCAGTTGAAACATCGAGCCGCACTTGCAACCTCGACGCAAGTGATCTTCTGCAAACAAATGCACGTGGTGGGTGGTTTCAACATGAGTTGTTCGATGCAACCACACCTCGGAACGATGACTCCTACTTGACGAGGTTGTATTGGTGGTATCATTTTTGACCATCAATAAAAGTGACCGTCATTGTTGACTAACAATACATAGTTAAACACCAGTCACCACCACTAACCACCATTAACCAATATCAACCAACCACCAAGCGCTGGTTTCACCATAGGTTAATCCTTCATTTAACCACCACTATCCGCACCAGTTCCATCGTTCCCAGGTGAGGCACTCGGAAAGCTGAAGTTTGAGATGGCGACGAACTGAGTTCGTTCGTTCGCACGGAGTTTGCCATGGATTCAGTGCTGGGAGATCCAGCTACTACCAGCAGTTGCTAAGGCTGAGAAGTGAAGTGTTTTTTTCACTTGGGGGCACCCCTAGTTATCATCCAGTTTATTGACCGTAGTCGTAAACCGTTCATTTTTGGGGGTTCCCAATGGCTTGAGAAACACCTAGCTGTAGAATCTACAGCTAGTGGAAGATGAGGGATAGTAAGCAACAATAGTTTAATTCATGGTATGGAAGATCCAGCTGTTGACAATCCCCCTACATTCAGTGGTGGTGATTCACCAGCTGCTCGTGGCAACCCAGGGGTGGTTTATTTATTTGGATCCTTGCACTAAGGCCACGCCAACTGTTGCTTATTATATGTCATAACTAGTGGATGGATCACACATCGCAGCTGTAAAGACCCCCTCCGCTTTCTTAAGTGGTGCGAGTAGTTCAATTCGGAGTTCGAGAAAAAGCAACAACGGCAATGGTAGCCATCCAGGATTGTGATTTATCATGGTTTTCTATCTAGTAGCTGTTGTTGTGATAGCCAAGCTTAGGTGTTGTCCATTTTCTGTTGAGAAAACCAATGTTGACTTAGTCAAGTGACAAAACTTAACCTGCTAAGCCAATAGTTCTATCACAATACGTCGTGATAACCCTTTACTGACATATTTTGCGGGCTAACTTTTGTTGTGGTGAATGAATCCGCCAATTAATTTCGTCCCTTGTCATTCTCCACTGGTGAACCGCGCAGCTCCGTGATCTGGCTGTTGCATGCTTGTACACTGTACGAGGTGGGCCCCCAGCACGTGCAAGTTGGTATATTAACTTCTAAAACTGGTAGTCAACTCTAGTTACAACTAGATCAACGTATAAGTGCTTGGGGGCCCACCTAACCTATAACTATGCCAGGTGTTTGTCCCCTTTAAAAGTACTCTGATAGTTGGAAAAACCATGCATTTGGATGGGGTATACCAACCTATACTGGATGCCTTGATAGTTGTATACCATATGGTTCATACCATTGTGCTTTGGTTTACACTTTCTACCAGTATAGTCGTGTTTGCTTGAACCACCCTTTTCTCAAACAAAACCATATGCTTGCAAAGCTTCTTAGGAATCTGAATGGGTTGGTTAATGGGAAAATCTAGAGGAAATCCTTAAACAAAGCCTTCCCAAAGCTGTTTAAGTTTGGTTTATACCAGTATGGATTTATTAAGCCAGCGGGCACTGCCCACCGACGGCCTCAAAGTCAAAGTCAAAAGTATGGATTTATTTGTTTAAGATACCTTCAAACTCAAAAAAATATTCTTTTGCCACTACTTCGTAACCTGTATTCTGCTTAAGTTGACAACCGTATCCTGTAACCTTTTTGTACCATTTATAGAGAACAGTATAGTTAAAAACACCCCAAGATTTGACGATATGACTAATAACCGTTAATTTACCGGAGTTACATGTACAAACATATCGTTCAAGACCATATCTATAACCTTTAACTATATTTCACCAGTTGATTTCACCATAGCTAGTTAAAAGCCATCCTATCCCAGCTGCGTTCCAAAAAATTCACCTCGGCATACGCTTCGTCGCATCAGAATAAGGAGATGATCAACTACGTGGAGAGCAACGTTGGTCACTTGCCATGGAGAGGCTCAGCTGTTAACCTTGGAAGATATACAAGGGACCGGGCTCCCAGCAGTTAGACTGCTTGGGATATAAACCCTGTAATTGATACTTAACCATAGTTAATTAAGTTAGTTCGAAACCAACTTATGAGTGGTTGGGGGCCCACCTTGTATGATGTCAGTTGAGCCCATCCTACCTTGATTAATCGAGATTTATTTGTTGAAAGCAGGTGTTAGTTGTGATCATCAAAATTATTAGCAACCGTAATCAGCCAAGATATCCAATATGAACCAATCATTGATCGATCATCACTCTTCAGTAAACAATTGTGATTTCAATGATGACTATCAATGAATCATCAATATTTACGCAATAAACCAGTGTTCATGATTTTTGCTAATTATTAAGACAAATGAAACAAAATAATCAATCTGAACGACAAACCAGCATTACTCAATATGAACCATCATTATCCTGTACTAGTAACACAAATAATCAATATCGATCATTGATCAGTATTGAACCAACCCTTGACATGAACGACAATCATCATTTTCCGAGATGGGTACCCCCTTGTTGACCAAGATGATGTTGCATATCAACCCACCAACAACCAGCTATATAGTTTTATCCAAACATATCTCAACAGTCAACTGCTACACTGGTTTATCCCATGAACTTGCTGCATATAATGATTATATCGCTGGTGTGACTGTGGCATCCCCGGATGGCTGTCCCTGGCTGTTTGCATCAACTTGGCTGCGAGGAGTACCAGGCTGTTGGTTGGAAGCTACTAAGGAGCCAGAGGTACCCACCCCCGTAGTGGGGGAGCGAGACAGGAGCTACCCGGAGAGTGTACATCCTAATCAAATCCAAAAGAAGACATAGCAAAAAATCAGGCTGATGCCCGGGTACTAGGAGTGGTGTGACCAAATGGCAGATATTATATGTGTGCTGTACCTTTGGTAAACATCGCAATTTTTACCAGGATCCTCTTGTTTTGCATAACATCGTTCACTCACCTATCTCTTGAGTGATTAATTGTGTCTCATCACTGTATGTTCGCTTATGGTCAATTAGCTTTTCATTGATAGTCAACAGACACAAATCATCACCAATCATGTTGGCAATAGGACACTTTCCCCAGAGCTCAAAAAGTAGCTATAGTCATTAATATATCAATAAGCGTTTGTTGCAAAATATCTACACAGTTTTGCAAATCACATCTTTATCACGACGAAATACCATGAGTGTCCATTACTTACCTATTACCACCACCGTACACGATACCCTATTTTTTCCCATCACCCCTAGGTTGACTAGGTGACCTATTGGAAATAACATAACTAATCGCAACTGAAACCCATTAATGAACCATTATACACCAATGATGTATCCAATATTGAGCATGATTCAGCTTTGTTAATCAGTGCTTCTCTTCAGCATGAATCAATCACGATCAATCATACAAGCTGGAGCCTCCTAGTTGTATGCTGGTGAAAATGCGTACCATTTGCCTGGTACTTTTGTACGTTCGTTAAAAACCAACAAATCACAAACGTTTGGGGGCCCCTCCTTCGAAGTATCATTACATCAAGTAATAACCATCAACTAACAACTATTTACTATTTACTGCAGCCACAATGCACATCCATTAGCCAGTAGTAACTATCATGAGATCAAGTATCCATGGGTTGACCATTGACTACCACTGTAACCATTACCGTGTCCGCATTTCCCTTTCCGCGCCCAGGTTACATGGTCAAGTGACGCGCGTCGCAACACGGTGCGGTGATGATTGTGGGGCGCCAATGGCGGGGTAGAACCAACGTGAACGGTTGGGTACCTCCAGGTCAACGCATCTGACCCCTGGGCAAGCAACTGGTGACATGAAGCCATGGTTCCCAGGGTTGAATCATCCGTCTTACATGGGGTTATTTGAAGCCATGGTTCTAAGGGTTGAATCGACCATCTTAGGGTTATTTCCCATGGTTTTATCTCAATGGTAACCCCAACTGCACATTCAAGTCTGCATTCATGGTCAACAATAACGAGGAAAGTACACCAACGACAACCAAGAATCATCACTTCTGAGTGGAGTGTTCAGGATGATTGATGTGTTATTTTCTGCTTTTAACCATACGTGGCAACTATGGCTTCTGATTGACAAGCGGATGGATTAGAACCACCAATCAAACAACTCGGGCAGCCAACAAGAGCCACCAAAAGTCATAATTGGTCCAGCAACAGCCAATGCTAGAATGCCGATGCCTTGGGGGATGGCCAACAATAACTAGGCAATTCTTAGGGTGCCAGCAAGAATGCGTGGCAGAACCAACCGTTGATAGGGCTTTGACTCACAATGATAAAGCATATGGAACCTATGATGCCTAAAGATTGCTTCCAATTCATGCACAGGTAGAATCAGGTACATATACAGTACACAGGTTGAGATGTTCATGTAGATCTAATCTTTGTACGCTGTATATACATACATAAATGGTCACAGGCCCTTCGAGTGTGTGTTGTGTCATATCACTGCATGTTCTCCGTTGACATCCTTAGTTTTGCCGCAGGCGAACGGCTGTACGGAGAACAGAATTGCCAAAACAGCGGCGGTGCAAAAGAGCTGGGCTGGTGCAGTGATTTGGGGTCCGGTTGACATTAGCCATCATCTAATTGTAAATCAAGCATCATTGACTATCTAATTGTCAATATGAACAATGGATTTGGATGATAGTTAATGATTGTTAATCATTGACCATCATCACTAATTATCACCCAAATCCGTTGTTTTTTGTCTATCAATGATGGGGATCCACAACTAGATCAATGGAATCAACGGGAAAGAGCTAATTTGGTACCAGAAGTTTAGAATTGTTTTTTCTCAGCAATATGGATCGCAGAAAAAAGACTATTTTGTTCTGTCAGCAGACAGAGGTAGAGGTTCTTGACCAGGCATATATGCATAGTGTTTACCCTGATTGATATCGTTTTCAGTGACGGCTGCTGGTACTGGCTGCTTGGTTCTTCTGGCTGGCAATGCCACTCTGAACCAACCAGGCAAAACGGTGAGCACTTGTAACTGCCTGGCTGGTGTTCGGCAAGAGCTTCTAGGACTGTTCTAACCAAATGGTAGCTGCTCAATCAACAAAAAGGGGTAATGTTGGTTTCTGATTAGTATCTACCTGTTGGTTTCATCTATTTTCATTACTTTAGGGGGGTTACACTAATCAGAAACCAACACTACTAGTCCTAACGCGAGCCGAAACTGTTCGAACCTTGCGCTGGCTAACCCTGGCTCAAACGGCACATTTGATGTAGTCCGCATTGTGACGAGCCTTTTCCAGTTGAGTGATACATATTCATCACATGTTGAGTTGTATGCATTTCACTGACTCCTTCGGCATCTTCTCGGCTTTTGCTTCTTGCAAGTCCTGGCCATCCGTGCATCCACGGGACCTGTGATCCACTTTCGAGCGATGGCGCTGGTCTTGCTCGAGCGTTGGGACAACTGGTTCCGTTGCCGCCATTGGAGCAGGGACAGCTCAGAAGCGCCAAACACCGCCGGAAATGAGAACGGGTCCGCTGGTAACTAGAATGTAACCATAGTTCGTTGATGTTCGTTGACTAACGACTATATTTTTTGATTGGTAACTCATGACGCATCACTAATAGTTGATTAATGACTAGCAATTAATAACTACCAGGTGTTATTCAACGGTTACAGAACAGGTTGTGCAATTAGTCAATATTCATGACCACCGATCATAATCCACTAGTTCTTTTGTATCCATTCGTGGTCCCAAATGAAAGAGCACCCCACGCGGTGAATGGACACTCATCGAGGTCGCACATTGGTGCTGAATCTGATGAGATCAGTGGGGGGCCCCGCGTCGCTGCATCACAACGACAGCCGGTGTTGCTGCTGCTTCCACCAGGTGGTGGCCCTGTGATGGTTGATGATGTTGGCTGGTGATGTTGGTTGATTGATTAGTACTGGTGAGCTATGTTGGTCATGGTGAGTATGGTTGATCATCAAGTCATCAGCTTGGGATTAGTACTGGTTAGCTATGTTGGTCATGGTGAGTATGGTTGATCATCAAGTCATCAGCTTGTAGGGATGGTGCTTATGTTACACTGTGGTTGAAGTTGATGATTGTGGATGATGTATCTTGAGGATCATGATTGAAGCAATCATTAGTTATGGTTGGCATACCTTTGTTATCACTATATAAGCATGATTCTTAAGCCAGAAATTGTTGATGATATCAAATGAGGATGGTCGATAATCAGTAGTATTGGTACAGAAGGGTTGGGCTCATGAGGTTGAATAATGGTCAGCAATAAGGTGTTGTTGACTCGTGAGAAATCATGGTTGATGATGGTAAGTGACAAACAACTGTACTGTATGTTTTTCTAACAACAAAGATTTGCAATGTTTGGCACTTGTTAATACATATGGACATGGTTGATGTACATGTGCAATTTGTGAGTGAACTTGGTTCACAATGTTTGATGGATAGCGATTGATAAATCGATTAATAGCTTCGTAATGTAGCTATGAGGGCTGATAATTTGCTCAGCAACGCTTGATATCTGGCCAGGCACAAGTCAATGTTGAACAATAATTAATGATAATGATTATTCAGGGTTTACTGATATCAGTTGAAAGTCGATCAGCCTGTTCATAACTTCGATGATAATAGCTGGGGAAACATGGTAACCCAGCCAGCATACCTCGCCATGGCAAACACAGTGCGGGGTTTCACCAGTTGCGAAGATCCACGGATTCACCCGATGATCCAGTTGCTTGAGCCAGGCTCAACTATTGTTTGACCATGATTCACGCTCATTTTATCCATCATTCGGCCATTACCAATCAGTCTTTATCCATCGAGAACTATCACTTAGCCATTTATTCACCATCATCAACATTTATATATCCATCATGTAACAATGAATTACTTTTATAAACCATCATTTCACCACATTAACCATGACTAACCCATCACTAAGCTTGTAAACCAAAGGAAAACCAGCTCCTCACCTACCATTAGCCATCGCATCAATTAACCAGCTCATGAACCACCTTGAACCAGCCCCTTCATGCTTCACCATCACCAAGGTGAATCCAACTCCCAATGTCGTGATGTTTGCGGGGCTGGTGCGAAGCGATGGATGTGGGGTGGTGATCCGGGATGCTGACCCATGACGACCCATGGTGCGTTGTCGTAGGCTCACATCACGATTTTTTTGGCGACATAACTAACCATCAATCATGGTTAATATATAATCAGTAAGGGATAATAAGCAACACTAATCCGGGGGTTCAGATATGTTTTAGATATATGTTTGTTTTCCCAGTATTAACAATTAGATAGTTGGTTGATTGACAAGCATGTTTTTCATACAGGTTGAAACCACCAACCGGAAAATGATGCTTAAATGCTTGTTGAATGATGGTAAATCGGTAGAACAACCCACAACTGTTGAATGATGGTAAGCCGAGTGTGAGTAATCGGGGATCCAATGTTATTGTTGTTGCTGTTGTTGTTGCTGTTGTTGTTGTTCATGGTTAATCAATGTGAATCAACGGCGAATTATTCATGGTACCATAGCGCTCATAAACCAACACTTTGTTGGATGGTCACTTCAGGAATTGTCACTGGTGAACGTAACCAAAGTCAAAATTGTCCGCGACGTTTTTTGATGTCAAGAGGTGCCAAGAGTGCACGTGGCTCAAAGCTCATGTGCAAGTCAAAATCGGAAAACGAGAAGCTGAGAGTTCCCCCGATGTGTTTTTTTGCTCCGCCAGAAACAGATACAGATCTACAGGGTCAGATCGAGATAGATAGAGACAGACAACACATAAAGAAAGAAAGGTAGACAGAGAAACAAAACGAATGATTCCACCTGCCTGTCACGTTATCCATTGCTAAGCAATATTTAGCCCTTTTTTGAACCACTAATTCAACCATCCAATCAACCATTAAACCCGCGATCCGAAACTTCCACGCTACGCATAGCCTGCCACCGCGCCAGGCGATCGCTTGGGTCTTTTGGGAAGGTGCCGTGGGTCACGTGGGTGCAGGGGAGCCTTAGAGCGAGGCCACGAATGATGAGCCAAGTGATGGCCTGGATCGATGGTTGAGAGATGGGTGTGGGTCAAGCAGTTAACATGATTCGATGGTGATTTAAGATTAGAGAAACATGTGGAAATGGTTGTTGTATGGCTATATGGTTCAAGTCTTTAACCAACCAATATTGACGGATGATAACCAACAATGATAAGGAAAACAATGGTTAATAGTGGGGGAACTAGGAGTACACGGTTTCGACCCAAAGCGAGACAATGGAAAAAACATGAAAATGGTGATTTGTGAGTGGAGAGTTGATTTACAATCGATGTTGATTTATTTATATTTCTAAAGGAAAGATTACTTATTCATTATCAATCATCATGATTCATTGAACGATTCATCATGGTGGATAATAAGAAATAATTGTGATAATGATGGAGAAATATATGATATATATGATGAACATGGTGATTTGCTCGATGAAAATGGTGGTTTAAGCTCATAATCGTCAATCATTATGTCTTTTGGCCAATGATTCATGATGGTGTACCTTGAGTGATGGTGAGAATGATAATAGCTATTGATAATGATACTGATAATTTCAGTGGTTGATAACTATGACCTCGAATGCTGGTGCTTGAGAGTGATAATGGCGAATTCAGCTCGCAATGGTGGTTGATCATGACCCTGGTGATGATGAAACCAGCAGATCTTGATGATGTTTCAAGATGGTGTTTTCTTGTTGCTCAGAATCATCCAGCGTCAGAATGCTTGTGTGAATGATCATCGTGGACTACAGACTGTTTGCAGTGATAGAGTGATAGTGAACAATATTTGGTTCAGAATGATTAATTATTGGCTATACTGATCAATGTGATGGCTTACAGTACTGTATCTTGGTCAATGATAGGGACGGTGCAAGAACATCGGCCAGCTTCCTGCAACTCAGGGGTTGTTAACAGCTTCAACCCACGGGCTGTGTGAAATCATCATCAGCCGGGCTTTCTGTTTTCTTTGCAAGGGCAATGGATGTACATTATTTGAATGTGCAGCTGGGAATATAGCTTGCAATACAACCATGGTACTCAAGCTACCACTTATGAGATTGCGTTAGTTTTTGGAATTTGATTTGTGCCCCATGGTTGTGTGGGAATTGTTTTTGGCATAGAGATGGATGTAGATACGTAAATGTATAAGGGACCACTCATCAAGACACACGCGTGTTTGAATTTTTTGCACGTGTGGGAACGAAATGTGGAAATGGAATTTGGAATTCGTCCTTTCCAAGACAGAAAACCAAGACACACGATGCTTCGCTGTGAAATTCCTCTTGGCTGGCTGTTTCTGCAGGTCATTGGTTCCTTTTTGTTGGTTCTTAAGATGGGAGGCCTGTAGCAGGGGTAGATTCTTGCAATGGACCACCATTAATCCTCTATCCTGCAGTAATTGATTCACTACCATGAGCCAGCTTCAATCATCTTCCAAAATGGACCTATGTACAGAGTCGTCGATCAGAATTATTACGACCAAACCACGAACCTGAACTAATCATTCTTGTCAACAATCGTTTTTGCCAGTAATCAGTGGACCTGTGATGAAGCCATCATGTCATTAATCTTTATCATCAGCCCTTAACCTGTACCCATTCTTCACCACGAAGCGGCTATCGCCACATCGCCAGGCTTCATCACAAAAAAGATTCAACAATACTTTCGCTTCTGCCGTGAGAGGGAGAGGCGAGGGGGACGGCGGAGGTTCGACGGCTGACTGCCGCCAGTCACTGTTGTTGTCCCCTACCAGGGCCCTACCGCAACGAATTTAGTCGGTGAAGATGACTCTTGGGTAACGAGGAGCTTATGACTGTCGGGAAGCAGTTTAATGTTGTAACTAGCTAGTTGTCTCTATATACTATAGCTGCTGGGTACCAGCTTGATAATAATAGTAGGTAATTAGTAGGTATAGCTATATATATATATATATATGGCTATTTTGTTGTGAGGATTTGTTAAATAAAGCATAGCTAGATATAGCTAGGGCTTCCTCCTCTACGGTTTGTTCATCAGACTTAGCACTATTCATGGGAAAAATCAATCGCCTGCGGAAGGATTAGGAATATCTATATCATTGATATTTTGTTTTTTAATCCACAATGAATCATCACCAACATTGCTAGCATTGACCGTCGAGTATTAGCAGCCACTTCTTACCAGTAACAACCATCGATAATCAGTGGTTCAATTTCCATCTTACCGTCAAGTTTCACCATCACTTCAGAGACAAGTAGCCAACTTTTCTCTTAATGTTGGTTTCTGATTAGTATCTACCTGTTGGTTTCATCTATTTTCATCACTTTAGGGGGGGTTACACTAATCAGAAACCAACATTAAACAAGTAGCCAAATTTGTCTACCCATCAGCCACTGATCCCCAACACCACCACCGTTACAACTACTGATCCGTCGCTGAGGCAAGAGCGCGAAGAGCG
>VSDK01015092.1:19517-37626 GCA_009767595.1 Symbiodinium kawagutii
TCGTGAGCGCGACCCCACGGATGCCTCGCAGATCTTCGATTGGTCGCGTGGCAGCAGGTGGTGATGCGTGGGGGATCCAGTTGGGGTGAAGGATTGGGGAAGTGTTGGTTGAAATGATGCTTGAAATGATGGTTAATTGCTGATGAACTGATGATTGGCTGATGGTTAAGTATTGGTTGAATGATTGATTGATTTGATTTAGGATGGTTGATTGGCGGTGAATTGATGGTGAATGATGATTTATTAGAAAGCACTAATTCGCGACAATAATAGGGACATCATGATGACGTTGAGGTCATAAATTGTCAATGGTTGGTAATTGATGACAGTGATTGTGAATCGAAGGTGGATACATGATTGATCAAGAAGTTAAGAAGCTGGCTAAGTACAGGGGATATTAATCAGCAATACCAGGGAAGGCTGTTGCTGAACATGATGATTGACGTTGATCACATCAGATGTAGCGATGATGGTGGTTCAGGATTATTAGGCTGGTGGTTGGAAGGGAGCGACAAGCTCTAAGCGGCACTTCGCGGTTCAGGGTGCCGTTGTGCTATCCCGGCTTTTCCGGGGGAGCGGTTTGGACAGGAGCCACCCTTCAAAGTGGCTAGGTTGCCAAATGGTTTTCATGATGATGTTTTGGGATGGTGATGGTGATGATGATGATGATGGTGATGATGATGATTATCGTGATGATGGTGATGATGATGATGATGATGATGATGACGATGACGATGATGATGACGATGACGATGACGATGACGATGACGACAATGACGATGACGACGATGACGATGACGATGACGACGATGACGATGACGATGATGATGATGATGATGATGATGATGATGATGATGATGATGATGATGATTGTGATGCTGGTGGTGGTGGTGAAAATGGCGATAATGACAAATGGTCATCAACCATAACTAATGATTTTCAATCGGGGCTTATTGGTGGTCAAGGATCAACTCTGAAGTTGACGCCCAATGAGTTATCAGCAGAGGCAAGTAATGGTCAAGTAGTGGTTGATGATTGAGCGACGCTGAAATGATGACTAACTGATGGTTAAACATTACTTAAATGATCGTTAGCTGATGCTCAAACAAAGGTTGAACAAAGGCCAATCGATGTTTATGTCATAAAAGCGACGGTTGGATGGTGGTTCAAACGATGGTTGAATAATTGTTGATGCTTGTTGAAGGAGTTCAATTATTTTTGATCATGGTGAACTATGATGGCTGAGGGCCATGACTGTTGGTTCTGACTATGGCTATGGCTGGGGGGGGGAGATGAATTAGTGCTTCCAGTACGTACAAAATCAATAGTCACCCAATCATTGCACTGACTAGTCAACGGTTGGTGTATGTTGGTCTTAACTACCTTATTTTTTAATGATATGCATTGGCGATATGAACTACGCATCCAGTACAGCCACTATTAAGTACCACGATTCATCAGCCATTCATTATCTATAGTTGGTGGTTTTCAATGATTTGACTTCCCCCAATATTTGAGATGCTTAGTTGGTTGACAATATGAATGGGTTACAACCACCAACCACAACCACCAACCAGTTCTCAATCATTGGGTGCAAAGAGAAGTCATGGTGCCTCAGCAGGGGGTCATCGGGTCGCCAACCGCCTCGGGTCAAGGCTCTTCATCGGAGGAGAATTTGCTGCCGCCAATAAAGTTGAACTGATTCAGTGCCTTGTTCGGTTCGGGGCTGGCGGCACCGGTTCGCATGGCCTTGCTGAACGGTGATGCACCCTGCTGGCTGCGTTCAACTATGTGCAGAATGGGTCTTGGTTGTATGCCATCCAAGAGAACTCACATGTGTTGTATGAGGGTATCATTTCATGTGTTCATTTCGGGCAACCTTTTTTTGACAATGCCTGGTAGATGATTTAGCAGGGGTTTAAAATAGTGAAAATAGCGTTGGAAACGCGTGATTGACGCTGGTTCGTTTGGCATAGTGTGCAGATATATAATGTGCTTGTAGATGTGTGGATGCAACTGTAGGTATCCATAGGTACCATTCATGAATATCTCCTTTGGGCTATTTCAGTTGATAGTTTCATGGAACCAATAAAAACTAGTTTCATCCTTGGCTATTTTCTATTGCAGGGAGTCAGGTAGCAAATGGTCGAATGATAGGGTACGGCTGTGACTTTACTTAGTGTAATTAAATTACCAAGGAGGATCGTACTGTACCAACTGAATTGTATTGCCAGAAATGAAGCTGCTATGCACCAACCATCAGAAATTGCTCTAATAAAACATCATGTTGACAACTTGATCTAAGTACTACCCTTGAATGTTCCATGGTGAAAACTTACCTATGTCTGGAAACACAACACCAGCTATTGATGGCCAAGATGAGGTCTTGATCTGAAATAGAAACAACATGAACTGGGAATCTATTGAAGCACATATGCTACAAAAAGTGATGCCCGATGGTTCCATATCCCTAGTGTTAGCCACTAAGAGCATAGGTAACCAACAGTTCACCATCAATTCACGATCAGTTCACTGACAATGAAGTGACCACTCTTTCCCGTGATTGACAAGTGCTAGCATTTAAATCACCAGCCAAAAACCTGATGCAGAGAAATGCGAAATCCAGGATCTGGGAAGAACAAACCAAGCACAACGGAACCAATCCCACCTCCAGATTGTTGTTGATTGTTCTTGTTTTTTGTTGTTGTTTACTGTTTGTTGGTTATTGTTTATTGTGGTTGTTTATTGCTTGTTCTTGATTATGTGTTGGTTTTTGTTGTTTTTTTGTTGTTTGTTCCTGATTGATTGTTGTTGGCTTCGCTGTTGCTGGTCCTTGCTTGTTCGCTGACCATCCCTGGTTCGCATGCTGGTGGCCTGCACCACCATGTCAGTTCGGTCAGGGTGGTGAATCAATATGGCTATGGGCTATGGGTCAAGCAGTCAACCAACTAATTTCATGGGGGATCATAACCAACAAAACTATTGGGGAACAGTGGTGAATGATAGGGGAACCAGGGGTACAGGGTTTTGACCCATGGCCAACTGTTTCAGGGTAGGCAGGCCCTAGGTGTGACCAGTCATCACTTCATGGTCAACGGTTCAGAAGGTTTGATAGTGGTTTAGTAAGGACTATGGTCAACGATGTTGAACGATGATTGCCTTAGGATGGGGCAACGATGCCCACCAATCAGATGATGAATCCAAACCCTTGCAGGGTACATTTGATTAGATGTAGTCCTTGGTCGCCTGCGAAAGGCATGTGCAGTAAGCGGGTTGTACTTGGATGTGCACCCCCACGGCTCGTAAGTGGTCACTCAGCATGGTTTCTAGGGGTTGGTTCAGCTACCTTACTGGGCTTGTAACCCTGGTGAACCAACCCCAGGTGCACATCCAAGTTCTGCCTGCGTCAACTGCCACGGATTCCACGGGCATTTCCTGCCAGTGCACTCTGTGCTGGGATTTCTGGTTGGTTAACATGCTGGCTTCAGGCGGCGTAGATTCGAACTCTGCTTAGTTCAGCTTCCCAGAGGGAGAGCACCTTCATCCCATGTATAGAGGTTACAACCATTGATCAATAATAGTGGTTAATAGTAAGGGATGATAAGCAAAGATAATGGTTCAAGAACTACAGCTGTGTGTGGTTTCAAACCTTTCTGCTTCCAGTTAAGAGAAGTAGGTAACGAAGCCCAGTTGCAACTAGCTGGTAGAAATCAGAACTGACTACCAGCTCCTATTTCATGGTACCTGGAAGCGTATGGTTTGGGCTCTATGTAGCTGGTTGTATGACTACTATTTCCTGTGAGATGTCCACTAAAGATGATGGCCCCTGGATGGGTGAGCAATCCTCTGAGGGTCCCACCATACGGCAACCTGGCAACGGCATGCCGCTGCCAGGAATCGCATCACTCACGTCCTGAACTGTTGCGAGTTGGGATCTCAGTGTTGCGGGGATTTGGGCTGCAACAAACAAGTTGGTTGGTTAAGCTTGGTTGATTTGTTCCTGGATTAGTTTGCTGATCGATTTGAGCTCTCCAACTGTTGGTTGCGCGCCCTCGAATTGGCTACCGTACCCCAACCATTGTCCTCATCGAAATAGATAGAACGCCAAAGGAAGACACCGCCATGTACATTTTGAGCTGAAGGATTCCATTATACTTCGCGGCGATCAAATTTTGATGCAATCTGATGGTTTCCGCTGGATAGAGATTCTCCCCCTGGGTGGTCACAGGAGAGAAAAGGGCTCTATTGGCTGAGAATCCCTGGAGTTTCGATCCTCCCCGAGGGCCAACAGTGATTCTTCCCTAGCGGCTGTGATCGATCCAGTAGTACCCAGCTGAGAAATCACAAGCTGAACAAGTTGGAGAGCTTGATCAGTGTCAGAAGCTGGTGATTTTTTGCAAGTGATTATCGCAAAGGAGCTGGTGGTTTGATATCATTATAGGTGATATACGCGTCATTATCAATTTCATTCCTCGGTGATCATCACAAGCTATATTTGTTTCAGAACTATCAAGCCACCTAGTAGTTGAACTGAACTAGAATGAACTACTATTAGCTATATTTAGTATTTTCGTTTTTGACTATGAAGCTGTAGCCACTATGGAAGCTCTTTTGGTGAATGACTAACCACCACGACTTGTTCAAATATTGGTTGTTCAAACACCAGCGTTAAATAGCCTACCTCATAGTATCTAATAGTAATAGTAACTAATCGTTTTGTTGGTGGTTTCAATGGTTGGTTGACAAACATATTCTTTATGGGGGTGCTTCAACCACCACCATGGCGATAGTTGGTTTTGAAGTTGGATGGTCAGCGCCGCCATGGCGAGAAAGTCAGAGCTGGGCTCGTCATTTTCCGCTTGGACTCCAGGAGTCTTCCATTCAGCAACCTGCCGACACAAAAGCAACGGCTGCGTTTGAAGGAGAAAAGCCGCTCACGAGACAGTGCTGGGTTTGACTGGTTGATGGTTAGTGCTTGGTTGTGGTAGGTTGTATGGCTATGGGTCTAATAGTAAGCAACCAATAAGGAGGGATGATAACCAACAATAATAACTAGGGAAAACAAAGGTTAGTGATAGGGGAACCAGGGGTACAGCGTTTTGACCCACTGCCATGTATGAGTTATTTGATGCCGAATTGAGCTACGTTTTTTTTTGACAGCCTCAAATTAATATAAAAAGGGAACTAAAAATTGATCGCGTAGGCAGTTCTCATTGGTGAGAAGGAGATGCGTAGGCTTGCGTAGGCATTCTGCGTAGGCATTCTGCGTAGGCATTCTGCGTAGGCATTCTGCGTAGGCATTCTGCGTAGGCAAAGTCGCATAGGCATCTCGCGTAGGCGACATGATGGTATGCATTTGCCAAAAGGAGCTTTGATTGGTCCCGCGTAGGCGCCGCGTAGGCAACTTTTTCACACCTACCATCCGCGTAGGCAAAACCCCTAGTAAAACTACATCGCGTAGGCACCGGGTAGGCATTTCGCGTTGGTGTCGCTTTTTAAACATCCAAAAAAACCACGGCTCAATTGTGGTTGATGATGGTTAATCTTGGTAATCACTATGTTTGATAATATTCAAATCCACTCCAGCCTCTGTAAAGTTCAAGTTCAAAACATGTTCCAGAACCCAATGTGAAACAACTACATCCAATGGGTCAACGAGAGTCAATCAACTTGGGTATCACTTCTTCAATAGCCAGTTCCAGAAAAGACTTGTGGTTTGATTGTGCTTTGACTTCTAGACGAGTTGTATGTTGGTTTGCAGTCATGTGATTGATTTTCAGCAGTACTTTATCCGGCCGGTTTATTATCACGAGCTGCTCGAATACTTACCAAACAACCATCATGGTTGCAGACGGCTCACGGGTTTGAAAACACATGTTGGCTTGCAATTAGCGACCATATTAGGTTGATTTTACAACACCAGTTCAAAAATGAATGTTCTATTGAACTATTGCCGAAACATGTGCTAGTGGGACAGATGCCGTGGTGTATTGCCAGAACAATGTGACGATAATGGCAACTGTAACTCTCTATTTGTTATTGCTATTGTTGTCGCTATTGTTGCTGCCTTGCTGGATTGTGTTCTGGTGGTCGTTTCCAGTTTGGTCAAAGATTCAAAGATGTTCTTTTGAATATTACCGAATATTACCCAGCAGTTTGATTCCGGGAGAATGAAGATTCTAGGTGGTGGAGAACCCACAAAGCCACCACGAGCCTTTAATTGAGCCTGGCCATGCATGTATAATGATCCAGAAGTAGATAATCAACCTGGATCAGGCAAATGATCTACACGTGAAACATGGGGCTGTTTACTCCAGGGTGGTTTTCTAAATCACAGCAACTGCCATTTTAGCTGGTGATTGATCAACTAGAACATCCCCCAGAAAATAGTTTAATGATATAGAACTCCAGGGTAGTTAATTATTTGGCTGGGACTACAACCATTGGGCTTATGAACCCTATAAGGTAGTTCATAACTCCTAGAAACCATGGTTCGTAGGTGCAGGTGCACATCCACGTTGTCCCAGTCAATCCAACATCGTTGAATCTTCTGCGTTTTTGCCTTGGTGTTTGAGGGGGACAAAAAATTGCGGGGTGGCAGGACAGTCGAGACGAGGATTTGCGAGACGAGATGTTCACAGCTTTTACTTTCTTGGACAAGGCGACCGCTGGACCTCTTCAGCAAATTCGATGACCGAAGATATACCATTTGGCAATGGAAAATCACACTTCTTTGAAAACAAAACCATAGGACACCAGCTATAAATGTTGGATTTTCCATTGCCAGGTTGGTTTACCAGAGGGTAATTGTTGGATACTCGTAGAGAGATGGTTGGATCAGGAAAACGTGTACCAATTGCTAGCCAGTTCATAGAAATACCAATGTTGAATTTGTCATAAACTATCAACACTGTCAGCCAGGACATTGGCCAATGGTGCAATGAACTAGTACCAATGAGCTAGTGCCCCTATAAACTATCAGCCAGCCACCGAGCTGTGGCGAATAGTTTCATAGCGTGTAGAATCAACCACAAAGGCAAGATCCTACTTGGCTGATGGGATGGGAGACCTGGATCTCCCGGGACTCTGCTAGAAGCTCGGTGATGCCTTCCAGTTGTGGATCCAAATGGCCATTGGTTGGTCTGCTTGTGGGTCGATATTGCCCAATCCAAAGAACGGATGAACATCCGAACAAAGACAAGTGACTGGTTATTTGGGGGATCACTGGGGGGGTATTGATCCACAGCCATGTGTATCAGTAGTATATCTACCAAAGCTGGTGCCAAGGCATAAGTTTGCCTGAGTATCTATAAAATGAATTGAAAGAATAGGGATGGGTCACAATTGGCTGCACATATGATCGGTATAGAGATCCAACAGTGACTGTTACTCAATGATACGGACATGGCAAACAAGAAAAAAACTTGGTTGCAGTGCTGATCCTAACCGAGGTATATTATGTTGTGTTTTTATTAGGTGTTTACCAGCGGCAAAACCGGGCGAACCGGCCAATGCGCAGTGTACAGGTTGACGGCGTCGTCCCAAAACTTGTCTTTTTCCCCAAAACTTTTTTTTTCCCAAAACTTATTTTATGGTCATCCCAAACCAGAAGTTCTCATCTTAGGCGATGCCATGGGATGCGGTAGTGGATGCGGGTTACCCTTGAGACTCTCAGGGCGCCCTGGTTGCTGGCATGGCCATGTTATAATCCTGCAAGTTTTGCCTCGCATATTCACAACAACATCACTGTTAGTCAAATAAGAATTCGCAATATGACTTAAAACTTAAAAGTGAAACGAAACAAATCTGAGCACATAGAAGTGAACGCACATGTCAACGAAGCAATATTTGCACCTCAAATCCTTGCAGCCTCCCGCTTGGAGCTGTCACCACTGATCACTGGGTTCCAGGTACGCCAGGAAAACGGTCGGTGCTTGGTGCATTGCCGGAAAGGGGCCAGTCGTTCGGCCTGGGGCCTCAGTGTGCGGCCAGCGCCCAAGAGAGTCGTAGCGACTGGTGATGTGAACAGCCGAGCCAGGGGTGTCGGGGACAACAGCCATGTTTGTGAAGTAGTTGTATACAACTATAATAGCAGGTACAACTAGTTTGTTCATTACAATAGCTGTTAGGTATATCATAATAGCTGTTTAGTTATACAACTAGTTTGTTAAGTATAGTAGCTGTGGTATAATGGCTGTTTGGATGATAGCTGTTGTATTATGGTTCACATTAGTTGCTGAACGTGGCTAAATCCAACAATGGTGCTTCGCTTTTTGGTATAGTTCTAGTCACCGGTCGGCGATATCAGTCAAGCAAAGATAGAAATGATGCGTTTCTCTTCGCTCATTGAAAAGATGGAAAATGAGCATGGCATCATATGGCATCAAGTGATGTTGTCATTTCCTGCCATTCTTTTCATGGCTGCAGGTATTGCTGAAGCTCTTATGGGGAAATAAGTGCACCAGATGGAACCCAAACCTCGAGCCTTTGTTGAAAACTTCCAAACTCAGGGGCTCACACTGTGCTGATGGCAGGGCTTCTGTTGCATGTGTTGGCTTCCCAATCTGCAAGGGATTGCAACCGTCCCACGGGACGATGTTGGCTTGGAGAGCTTGCGGAGCCCGCCCATGAAATGCCAATGAATCAGTACCCAGGTACCTACCATGGCCGCTTCCCAGTTGAGGCCAAATATGTTTCCCATCTGCAGAATGATCAGTTTTGTTGGAGGTATGTAGTTGGCTGGCTGTTCTTTCCCATAGTTTCCCAATAGTTTCCCTACTAAAGTTTCAAAACATGAAGTTTCCCAATGGATTCCGTTTCTCTTCTCAGCAGCAGCGTGGTTTCCGGTCGACCTCTACTTTCAAATCAGCTCTTGGAAGTGGATCTTCCAGCTGCTGGATGGCATGATTCACTGATTCACCATGTACTTCCTTGGCATGGAACTATCATCCCTGGCGATGTGGCAAAAAAGTTATCATCACTTCATCTCTGTGGAGAATCTTTAAACTTCTGCTTGGTGGTTTACACTTGACATTCGGCTGATTTTCAACGACACCATTTTGGGATGATGGCTTCAAGCCAAATGTTTGGGGCCAACGACCCACACCAACCAGGCTTTCATTGATGTTTTTTCACTCCTATTGTTCGTCATAGTTAGTAATTATCCACTATTGTTAGCCATTAATCACTCAACTATATGATTAGCCCTTGTCAAACATATTGATTAATCAGCTCTATAAATAACCCTTACTGAACAAAATCGATTTATCAGCTTTAAATTTAACACTCAATCAAACACATAATCAATCGATTGTGTATATATACATATATATAATATATAATTGATCCTCATGAACCACCATAAAAACCTCAGCAGTTTTGTCATGTGGGAACTCAGTTCGGTTGATCAGTACCAGTCTCCACGCGTTTCTGCAGCGACAAACGCAGCGACCGAAGGTGGCAATTGTGCTGGGCTATTTGGTGTTGCGTCTTCGCGACCCGACTCCGATTTCAGGACGAAGGATTGCTGGCATACCAAGTGTTCCCCCAAGAAATGCTGCTCCGAAGGGGAACTGGAAATTGCTGAGGTTTTTTTTGGAATTGGCAGTTCAGGAATTTCACTTAAGCGTACCCCCAAAAATGAAGCAGGTGACCTTACAAATTTGTAGATCCATCTTGAAGAAGTGGCTATCCCCCGAATATGCTTGTGATATCTATTGATTTTGCAAAAACTATCAACCATAATACGGAGTATCAACATTTCACTCATGTACCAAACATATCTAAGAATCTTAACCAAAAACCCTTAGGTGTGATATTCACCTACTGTATCTGTACCGTGAACCACAGAGGCTATATATTCACCAGTGGTGGTTCAGATCTTAACCGACCTATCATGTTCACCTGCTGGATATTACCAGTGATACCGCAGCAGCATGAACCATGGCTTAACCATCAATTCCCCACTAGCCATCCCAAACATCAACCATGACCATCACCAAACCAACTACCACCAGTATTTAATGACCATCAACCTATCCACCACCATCACTCCCTGGTGGTTAACCACAATTATCTTAATATTCACCAACCACGTCGTGGCCATCAACCAACTAAAAACCATATAAATATCAGCATTCAACAATCATATCTTAACCATCAACCACCAGCTACCACCAGCTACCACCCGCTACACCAAAAAACCACGGTGCCGTAAGGTGCGCCGTTCTTCATCCCCAAATGCCCAGGCTGGCGTCTCATTGATGCCTGGCGTTTGGTTCTTTCAAGACGTTCGGTGCGCCGCTCCGGAACTGGGATCCTGCTGGGTGTTTCTCAAGCCATAGGGGTACCTCCAAATCATCCCAGATTAATCATTGTTTATCAATAAACCAACTATTTTGGTGGTCCCCTATTTGGAGAAACTACCACATGGTTACTTGTTGATTCATGATTAAGCACTTATAAGTACTAGTTGACTCACCCAGTTAGCACTGTTTGATTATCCTGGTTGGTTTGCAGTTGGTGTTGGTTGATTCATCGTCAAGTTCTAGCCCATGTGTGCTTCGTAGTGGTTCAAATAAGCAAATTAATGAGCTGGTGGCCGATTCATTGCTTGAGTCATGGCCCCCCATGATGCAAACAAATATGGTCAATGGAGTCTATAAGCATGAGTCTATGCATGTCAATCCGCTGTTAATGCTGGTGAATGATATTTAGTCGTGGTGCTCAACAACCTGGCCGACCATCCGCTGGGGGACCAGCTGGTGGAAGTCATCACGCAGTGCCAAGCAGCGCGGGGTACGCCACACTGCCTGCAGAAGATCACGGCCGCACAGGGAACCACATGCTGCCAAGCCAACGAAGTCGGGAAAGGATGGTCTTTGTTTGGATGTTGGCATATGTTGACCGGTCACGCTGTGTTTTTTTGGTTCGCTGCTTTTTTGAAGAACTCCTCGGTTGGGTGAAATTCAAAGTCACGCTATGCCTTGCTCGCCTCAGATCTACAGAGGCCACCCAGAAAAGCTGGTAATCTTCCAGCCGTGTCAGCATTGAAATCGCACATTTCGGGCGTCGAATCAAAGGTCGTTGTTGCAATTCGAAATATTTGTCAAGGCTTTTTGTGACCGAGATTGTTGCATTGTGCGTATAGAAACTTTTCAACGGAGAGAATTCCAGATGTCAAAAACCACCGTGTACATCACCATGCAGCATTTCTACGATTCGGTTGTAAGCGATCGTACTACTGCCAGAAGGGCATGACAAGTCACACTGCCTTGAATGGCAGGGAGCTTGGAGATTTGTGTTGCAAATCATGATTCCCATCAACAGTTCGGATCAGTTCCGTACTTTATATGTATATATAAATATATTATATGTGTGTGTGTATAAATATTTCGCGTGGGGGCTTCTCAAAATGGGAACCCCCAAACATGGATAATTATGGGTGTTTGATTACAGTACTTACTGCAACATGGTCAATTTTGAATGATCTGGAGGTACTCGCATTTAAAGAAACCACGATATGTCGTGGTCCATGTTCCTTCATACTGCTTCAGTACATCCTATGAAAATTCAGGGTGGTCGGTGACCGTCGTGGTTCCTCGCTAGGGGGAGACCTACAATCCGCATGGTAGATCCTGTGTAACCAACCTATTCATCAACATATTCACCATTGCAGCCATGTCGTTGATCATGCTCAACCTACTGTCGTGCATCCCTGGTGGTGAGGAGAAGCTCCCATGGTTCACACCATCATGGCCCACCAACCATCAAGTCATCACCATCGCGGTTGAACAAACACAATGAATAGTCACCCACCATGAGCCATGATGGTCGGACTTCTTCAATTTGCTATCCTATGACCCCACAATCATTATTGATCGCCATGCCGCCATGAGCACAAGCATCATCATTCTTCGTGATTGGTGCTCCAAACCAACCCACGGGACCCACGGGACCGACGCAGGTAGCACGTCCGAACAGTGGATACTGTCGCCAGCTCGTCGAATACGAGCGAAATGCGCTAGGTGCGCTCCGAGCCGCTCAGTCACCGAGATGCGCACCCCTTGGGGCACCGAGTCAGTTGGTATTTCAACGGTAGTTCAAGGTGATTGGTTCGTTGTCTATTCAGATTCCATGATGAACCATGAGAGGTGGTAGTTATTAAGCAATGAATTGTAGTGAATCAACCATGATGAACCATTCCTTGTATATATAAACCTAAAGGCCATGAACTTCTGATGGAGGGGTATTTTTTTTGGCAATTGTTTTTTAACTTTTTTGGTCATTTGTTTTTTTTCGGTGGCCCGGGCTCGATTCTCCCCTGGTCCCTTGGGTTTTGGCTCGTGGCTTTCTGGCTTTTGGCTTTTTTGGCTTTATGGCTTTATGGCTTTTGGCTTTATAGCTTTTGGCTTTTTGGCTTTTGCCTTTTGTTTTTTTGGCTTTTGGCTTTTTGGCTTTTGGCTTTTTGGTTTTTGCCTTTTTGGCTTTTGGATTTTGGCTTTCGGTTTTTTTGGCTTTATGGGTTTTTTGGCTTTTGTTTGTTTTGGGCTTTACGGTTTTTTGGTTTTTGGTTTTTCAGCTTTTGGTTTTTTTGGCTTTTGGTTTTTTGTGTTTCTGGTGTTTGGCTTTTTGTTTTTTGTTTTTTAATTGTTTATATCTATTCATGATGTTATTCCTGTATTATTCTATGTGTGTACATGCTTTATGAATATCATTCATTAACTTTTATGAGTTGTTTTATTCCTATTTATTGTCGTCATTTTATTTTTGCAGCAATCGGATTTCTTGTTTTTTCTCTTCTTACTAGCAACAACAGCAGCAACAACAATAGCGCCAATGATTACTGATGATCGATTCGACCTCAAGTATTTTACGTTACGCTTCGGGGGGGGGGGGCGCTGCACCACAAACCACCAACCCCTAAAACCACAAATCCTAATACCATCAACCCAAAAGCCATAAACAACCTAAGAATTTAAAAACTCAAAACCATAAACCTTCAACCCTAAAACCATAGATTCCGTAGATCCTAACATCATCAACCCTACCATAAGGGTAAAACATTAATCCTAAAACCTGAAATTATAGACCTGTAAGCCCCAAAACCATCAACCCCAAAACCATCAATCTTAAAACCGTACACCTTAGTGAAATTAATCGCCAAAAACAACATTTATTCAATTTTTTGACACCTGACCTCCGTTTTCTGCAAAAGGGTTGCCACAGACGGTTCAAAATTGCAATTTTTCCTCGATTTTTGACACCCGACCTTGGTTTTGTGCGAAAGGGTTGCCAAAGAAATGTCAAAATCGCAATTTTACCTCAGTTTTTGAGACCTGACCTTCGTTTCGTGCGAAAGGGTCGCAGTGGGCACAGGAAAAATCAATGAAAACCATGGAAAAACAAAGGAAAGCAGCCCCCAGGCCAAAAAAAAAAAAATGCCAAAAAAAAACAAAAAAAATTGCCAAAACAAATCCGCACCCACTTCTGATCAGTACTTTCCCCAGTGATTGTTTTGAAGCGACGGCGAAAAGGATGATCTGTTCTGACAACAAACTTTTTTCACAGGGAGGGCTCTGATCATCAGGCCCTAAAGCCTACAACATCCTCGAACTCAAAAACCTCCAAGCCTAAATGGTGGTTTCTCAAAATAGGGGTACCCCCAAGTTATGGTTGGTTTCTTACTATCAATGATTCATATTGGATGATGGATGGAGGACCCCTATTTTGAGAAACCAGCAAAGCGCCAAGTTGACCTTCACAACATCCTCCAATGTGCATATACTATGTATCTCTCTCTATATACCTCTAGCCGAATCCCTTCTTTTGGCAGGTCTGAACCTTCAAGTTGGGAAGCATCCAAAACAAAGGTCACAACTGGGCTCCAGATATAGAACTCCATTTAGATTTGATGCGTATATAATCTTATCATATCTTATCACATGCATATGCGATGTCAATGTGTGTATGTATATAGTATGTTTATCCATTCCCGGGTTCAGAAGTGCTGCAACCCTGGTGCTGGGACAACGGGTACCCCACGATGCTCGACCGAGTGGCACTGGGAACCACAGCAGGTCGAGCCTCCATGGCTGCAAGGGACTTCAACCAACGAGGAACCTGAGCCGAGCCGATCGTGGCAGATGAACACCTCGGTCGCCGAGCGGCCGCGGCCTTGTCTCACCAGAATGTTCGCCATTCGGAAAACACGCCAGAGCTGAAAGCAAGCGTTCTTGGTCAGATATGGGTGTTTCTGAAAATGGGGGGACCTCCAAATCATCCTGTTTATTAACCATTAGTAGTACTAAACCAACCATTTTTAGGGTCCCCCATTTTGAGAAACCACCATAATTATCACTGAAAAGCAAATGCTGACTCAGGACTCCGACGAACTGACGAACAGACTCAAAGTTTCAAGACTTTCGCAGTGCTGAAAAAGCCCGAGCGGACTTCGGGTCAAAGCCCATGGGTCATCATCCGGATACGCGCCCAATGGGCCCCCAGGTAGCAGTTCCAGATCCCTGGTGGTTGGGAGGGAGCCCGCGGCCGGGCCGTGAGTTCGAGTCCGGCCAGCGCTCTATCTCTTTGTTTGACCGACGATACAGGAGCTACCAGAGCTAGCAGTTCCAACAACCACCTGGTAGTTTCTTAAAGCAGGTGTACCCCCATTTTTTTGGTTGCTATTGATAGTAAACCAACTATTTTTAGAGGGCCCTTATTGGAAAGAAATCACGATTTGGTAGAGTGCCAACATGGATCAGCCTACCCCCACCAGGTCAGCCGCTGATGCGCGAGCCACGCTTCTTCAGCTGTTTCAGCTCAAGGCATGGTGAACCAGCCTCCAGACATGAACCGGTTCATGAGCTGGTCATGCTTGACAGCTGGTTTTGGTGGCTAGCAAACTGGTCAATCATAGGTGATTATTGTTCATGATGGTTGATGATGGATGGTGGTGTAGGAGTGGTACTGGCTAGCAATTATTGAACATGTTGCTTATTGATGGCTAATCATCCGTGATTATGGCACGCAAGAGTTGAATGTGTCAAGAAGTGGCTATGTCATATCGAAAGTCACAATCGATCGCCAGGTCTTCATCTGAGTGAAATATCAAGAACTCTAATTTGCTTGTCGCTCGCCCGGCAAGGGCATGCTTGGCATCCGTGTTGATGCAAGCGCCACGTTTCAGTGGTTCTACCGTTGTACCGATACTTCGCCATGGGGTCCTGGAAATACCAGTGCCCAAATGCCAAAGAAACTTCCACAATCTCAGCTGCAGTAGTTGGTGGCTTGTAAACTTTTTCCCCCTCGATTTGTCAGGATTTTGGCTGGTTGGTTCCTTGGCTCATAGCTTTCAAAAGATTTTCCAGCATGTTGGAACCCTGTCCAAGTTGCGAAGTCAGAATCCACAGTTAGACTGCCTTGAACCCTTCTCTTGGACGGTGCCATGTTGCTGCGATGGCGCTTGGCGGTGCTGCTGCTGAGCAAGACTATGGGGCAGTACTCGCGTGCCCCGGCGTGACTGCAAACAGCAGGTGCCAGTTGCAGGCTGGTGGTTTTGGGGCATAACGGACAATACTAAGAGATGGTCAGGCTGTAACAAACAACAATTGCAGATAATGGGAACCCCCCTAGTTAATCAACCAGGGGTTTATTAATCCTGGGTCAACATTATTCTATTTGAAACATGTTGTGTATTCAAAGGTTATTTTCATGGAGCCATGAAGTATGTCCATCCCTATGAGGTGAATGCACACAACAAATGTCGATGTCATTTTTAAATTGCAAAAACACGAGGAATTGTGCGAATAGTCCCTAATGCTCCAAGTAGTTTCTTAGCAGGTACTTGAACCCTAAAAACCAGCCCCAAGTACAGTCTCACAGGGTATCTGGAGCAGTAGGGAGTAATAGCTGATTTAATAGCCGGAGTTACTGGTTGTCAAAATAATGCTGGATATGATTGCTGTACTTGGGCTGGGTTGGCGACCAAAATCTCCAAAAATCTCCAAAAATCTCCAAGGCTGATCTTCCAGTCAATATTAGATTCCAACCGTAAGTCTCTCTGTCCCCTTGAGATGCTCACCAGGGCTTCCCGGTGTGACCAACAGTTGAGAATTGGTGCATGCCAACTTGCTACACAAAGATGTGCTGCGAGATTTGTGCATGCCTGAAACTGTCTGAATTCATAGATTTTGTGCTCGCTACTAATATTGATTCCAAGGATATCGAGTTCCATGCCTTGTTTGATCGCCATGTTTGATCGCTGTGACGGTGCAGGTCTTGGACGTGCAAGGGCTCCATTTGATGGATTGTATATCACTGTATTTTAATGTAGTTGGGGAAGCAAAAGGACCATCTTTCAGGAATATTGTCAATATCATAAATCAAGTTGGAATATTATTTCACAATATTTCACACATATATTGTTTTCAAACAAATCGGAATATTGTGTCAGTATCATCTCGGTTCGGGTCAGCCGGGCCCAGCTGCTCACGTCCACCATCCATGGCCAGGGAGCTCTTAGGATGTGAACTGCCCAAGTCTGACGGACCCATCGCACCGTTGAAACGAGGCTAGCAACAAACCATGGCCATGTGGCTATATGAGTCAATATCAACCAACCAATACTGGAGAAAATGACCAACAATAACAATAATACCAAGGGTCAATGATAGGGGAAGCAGGAGTACAGGGTTTTGACCCACAGCCATGTTTGTTTCCAAATGATCATGTCGGGTCGGCGTTGGGTCGGCTGTTATGGCGGCACCAGCTCAACCAGGCTGTTCGCATCCCACAAATCATTCGAATAGCTTTCAGAATCTCGCCAGCTGGTTGGGATGTTCCCCTACCTTTCAGAATCTCGCCTTGTGGGATGTTCCCCGACCGATCGCATGGTTGGCGTTAGCGGAACACCATAGTTGCACCTAACAGAGATGCAGCAGCCCCAGCTGAGATCCGGAACCACCTCCGACCACTTCACCGCCGACTGAGGCGGCGAGTATGGTGCAACTTCTTGCGACGGGACTTCGCCGGTGCCGCTACAAAGATCCTCGCCGGTGGTCATTGACCTGGACGTGGGGGTGATGATGGTGGTGGTGGCACTGATTGCGAAAGATTTGTTGCAAGGTGGGGCTCATTATTTGAAAGGCGGTTAACTATTTGAAAGGTGGTTAACTAAATCGTTATTTAATTGAATTCACCATAGCTGGCACCCTATTTAAAACCCAGCTTAGATAATTGGAGGGGCGCACCTTGTAACGGTACTACTGCCAGAAGGGCATGACAAGTCACACTGCCTTGAATGGCAGGGAGCTTGGAGATTTGTGTTGCAAATCATGATTCCCATCAACAGTTCGGATCAGTTCCGTACTTTATATGTATATATGGTCCCGTGTTCCGTGTTGGTACCACCCCCCCCTATGGTATGGTCCCCCCACCCTCCCCCCCCGAACCCCCAATTCCATGCTATTTGCAGCATTTTGGAGCCTCACCGTCGCATTCGTACGCTATTTACAGCCTTTTGGAGCCTCACCGTCCCATTCGTACGCTATTTACAGCATTTTGGAGCCTCACCGTCGCACTCGTACGCTATTTACAACATTTTGGAGCCTCACCGTGGCATTCGTACGCTATTTACAGCCTTTTGGAGCCTCACCGTCCCATTTGTACGCTATTTACTGCATTTTGGAGCCTTACTCTCGCATTTGTACGCTATTTACAGCATTTCGGACCTTTACGTACTATGTACACACCCCCATACAGTACCTATTTGCTGCCATATACTACCTACATACAACATATATAATACCTACAACTTCGTCTATATACTATTTATATATTGTTTAAACACTTATCTACATACTATCTATACTATATACTACCATATACTACCTATATACTATTTATTCATTGTTTTTGTACTATAAAAGCACTGCTTGTATACTACTAATGTACAAACTATATACTAGATCTCTACCTACGTGCTACCTATATACTATTTATATATTACTTAAACACTTGTCTACATATTCCTATACTATATACCACCATATACTACCTATATGCTATCTATTGATTGTTTTTTTACTATCAAAACACTACTTGTATACTA
>VSDK01015095.1:0-10298 GCA_009767595.1 Symbiodinium kawagutii
TCACTCTCCTCTCAAGGTGAACAGTCTCTCACTCTCACTCTCAAGGTTAACAGCCTCTCATTCTCCAAGTTATCCATGTCAGCCTGGTCTTTTCGCTTGTGATTCCAAAAATGGTTTCATGGGTCATGTTTACAAAACGCTTTTGACAGCGGAATGTTCGAGTCTCAGAGACATGAGGCATGTGACATGTGAACAGTTTCCAATCAAACTATACAACACACATATCATGTCGGTGTTCACATTTCTCAACGAAGCCGTCCACAGCACTCAAAGGATATGGGCGCAATCTGAAACGCACCACTGGCAATGATGAGACGTGTTTAGGAATACAAAACTGTACCAATACCTTTGTGTGCAAAATAAAGATACGAAATTTGCAAATTATAGATACGAAAATAAACATTATAGATACGAAGTTTGCAAATTATAGATACGAAAAACAACATTATAGATACGAAGTTTGTTCGAAGTTGCCCGTTTTCAGTTTCTAAACTTCGAAGTAGTTACTTCGAAATTTCGAAGGAACTTCGTCGGTTTTTTTTTCAAATGAAGATATTTTTTTTTAGATAAAACGTAAAATTAAAGATATGGAAATACTTTTTCTCTTTAATTTTAGGAAATATCTAAACTTTGAATTAGCCTAAATTCTTTGATTTAGGAAAAATGATGTTTTAGGTTAAAAGCAAGCTCCGTAGTTAAAATTTTACGATTTAGTGAAAATCCTTATTTTTTCCTAAAAACAATTTTTTTGACTAATCCGGTCTATTGGGCAACACACCTGCAAAAACAAAGCTGACCGAGTCAGGCCTGTCGACGCTCCCGCTGAATCTATCTTGGGGCAAGCTCATGCTGCTAACTTCAAGGGGGCATCTGCAGAGACCCTGCGCAATGACTTTTTTGCGATCTCCTTGCCCTGATGAAGATGTCATCAAGCACACTTTCCCAGATGCTTTCTGGCATCCGAAAGGCTCTGTGCCGTCCCTGCCCCCTGCTTCGTTAGCTGCTTACCACAATGGTGAAGTCCGAGCAGTCGGAGGCATCAGCAGTGTCGCACACAGCACTAATGAATGGCTTCAACGACATGCCAGGGTTTCGCATCAGTGGTGGCACACTGTTCAATTCCAGAGCCCCCATCAGGTTGATATAGCAGACCTGCAACAGTTAGTGCAAAGGCAACAACTACATCACACTCCATCTACAGGTAGCCATGCCTCTCGCCCACGCAGCCGAACGCCTGCAGATCATTCGTCTCAGCAATCGTCATCGTCTCGACGTGTCACCTCGGGAGAAAGGTTTCACGTCCCTTCCCCATCTGTGATTTAAGCAATGTAGCGAGGATCAGCAGGAGGTTGCTTCATGACTGAACCGGAAATTTTCCCCCTTTACCGTCTACTTCTCTCCCCGCTCCTTCCTCGCTTTCTCTGCTTTCTCCAATGCTTCCTCCTGGCACCAGCCTTCGGCTCGCGCTCACTTGGTCGCCTTCTTCCTCTTGCCTTCGTTTTCCCTTCTCTTCTTTCTCCCCTTTCTTTTATCCCCTCTGCTTCCTTCGCACATCAGCCTTCGGCTTTTGTGCGTTTGGTCGCGTGTCTCATCCTCCCATTCTCTTACTTTCCGCAGCCATTTCCGTTGCCATTTACTTAGCCCTTCGGGCTACTGGCGCACATGGCGTTGCGGTGCTGTCTGCCTTGCGTAGTGACCCCATACGGGGTGCAGCAACGTTGTCTTACTATTTCAACTATTTCAATTGGCTGGTTTTTCCTTTCCACGGCAAGTAATACACAGATTTTAACTGCCCCTCTCAACAGGATCAGTTTTCGTAGTCACATGACCATTGCGTAGCTATTGAGAGGACATTGGTAAGAGCTTGGGTTCTATGTACTTTCGGGGAAAGACAAATAGCTCTTTACCTCTTTCCTCTCTAGCTTCTCTCTGGCCGTAGTGACGTCAAAGTTGTGGTCCAAAGACTCGTTGCATATTTCAGATGACAACCTTCCTTTGAGAGTATACAGGACCGACTTTAATCGGGGGGTCTTGTGCTCCCAGAATTTTCCTGATGGGTATAAGCGCAGTCACTGACGCAAGCGAACACCCACGGATTGGATCTCGGTACTTTACGTGCGTTCACAGAATCTTGCATATGGTAGTCTTGGCCCTAGGCTGCTGCCGCCTTTGTGACACTTCTGACCACAGTACTATATCAGTCGGAAAATCGTTTGCGCCTGCCAGCCTTCCTTGAGTCACAATATACAGGCGGTTTATTCCCCAGCTATCATAATTCTCAGTCTGCCTTGGCAATACAGCTTCCTCTTTGTCGTTTGGCGGCAGCTTGACAAGCTTTGTGCCATGAGGGACGTTTGGCTTTCGTTTGCGTTTGCCCAACGTCCCTCTGGCACGTGGCTTGACGCTGCCTCCCATCGCTTTCTCTTCTCACCAGCATGACCTATTAGAGCTCTGCTCTTTCCGTTAATGAAAATTTGCGGCAATTGCCATTGCTATCTTTCTACGCTTTCTTGGTCGAACGGTGGCCTTTTGCACGTCGCAACACACTACACCATTATGAGAGCAGGAACTTTGGCAACGATTTCTTTGAGTTGCAGTATGCGGCAAGCGCGTCTTCAGGCTTGCTGGAGGCTATTATGCATTCGAAGCAATGTATTCTTGGCTATTTCAGATGACTGCTTTTCGATGTCTTCTCTGGCTTCGCTTTTTCAAGTTTGATGGTATTTCTCATAAGTACATCGAGACCACTCTCTGACTTCGTTTGCTGACGCTGTACAGTTTTTCGTAGTCTCATTGTAGGCTAGTTAATGCGCCCTCATTGATTGGGATCATTGAGTTTCTTGTTTGTGTTTACCTATGACCGCTGGCGCCAGTGCACAAGCGGCATTCTCGCAGAAAAAAAATCAAACTTCCTGGGTTGCGCGAGCTGCGCTTATGAGTGTCAATTTCAAGCTCTTCTTGCTTGATCAAAGACATGTCTTTCAGACCTTACCACAGCAACAGCAAGCGTATGTGAGAATTGCTGGCAACTCCAATCTGTTTGGGCTCCTTAATTTTGATTTGTAATTGGAGGGAGACATTATGCTCTTATATTGGACTCCAGTCCCCTTCCCTCTCCGACAGTGGAACCTGAGGAACCCATGGTGCGTGATGATCATGACCCGAGAAGCTCAACGATCAGGTTCTGCCTCGCAGCCATTGGCGGACGAGTTTTCATCGTCCACTGAGTAGCCGCACCTAGGATCTGTTTAATAATTTGTCATGTTGTCTTAGCCTCCTCGTATGTCAGGAGCAATTGCGAAAAAGCACATGCCAGAGCAAAGTGATTGTCATCAGTGAACGCAGTCATGTAAGTCTCCATATCTTCTCCAACTCTTGCCATTCCCGCGTTTCGGCTCCATTCTCATTGAAGATGAACTAGCGCATTTTAGTATTACATCACTAATCATGGGTCTTTGCAACAGAGTGAATTCGTATTCCTTTTGTCCACAGCTGTAAGGTAGTCGCCTTGCCTATTCTCCTCTCTTTTCCCCCTCGCCCGTTGCAGCCATGTCAACCGGTCATCGGCTTTCTGACTTGCCAGAACAACACATTGCTGAAGTGATATTGGTCAGCTTACGAACTTGGTATTCCACTATGTCACTATGCCCTCAGATGCCCAAAAAGAGCTCGTCAACATGGTAGGAGAAGCTGCTGAACGAGTCCTCCTGCTTTGTTATTGTGCTGAACACCGAATTTGCTATGCTGTCATCTTTGCATCCATTCGAGGATTGCAGTCCTCACCTAGACGGTTCACAGGACGCTCCCCTGCTTACCCAGTGGCGGTCATCATCAATGAAAGTATCCCCATTCAACCTATTACGGACATCGTTCTTATATTATGCTGCCAACCGAGAAAGAGACACTACGTTGTCGTCTCAGTGCCCTTATACAAGCAGCTCGGTCATCCGCTAGCCACTCAAGCCGATGCTACGGTGCGGCGCTGGGATTTCGATTTTCTTGGCTTCATGGAAACGGATCTCTTCACTTTAAAGCGCCTAGGAAGCTAATCCGATTGAGAACATTTCAGACCCAAGCGGCCACTGCGTCTCAATGGTTGGACCACTATGACTACCCATCCAAGAAAGATCTGGTTTGCTTGCCCCGCCTCCCTTATGAACCTCGGAATTTCTACAGATAATCTGTTATTTCGTGCGCCGCGCTAGCATCAGCAGCATCCGTCAACTTTGGCTCAAACAACGATCGATATACATCTCAGTTCATCAGTTCCAAGTTTTTTGTTTACAACCTGGACTTTCGGTCATACAACTCCTATCCCTGTCGTCTTCATCCTTCTATTGCATGGGCAATGTATTGACCTATGACTTTTTGTATCCATAAAATACTTTTAGTTACATTGTGCGCCGCCGTTTCATTTTTGTACGGTAGTGGCGGTTGGGTCTTTTGGACCCATACCGGTGCCTCCTCTAATCTCGGAGCTGTGTGCCATGGAGCCCAATGAACTCTCCTCTGTCTGTTCCGAAGCGAGTTCCCACTTGGAGCTCTCTTCTGCAGAGGATCTTGATCATCCCAAAGCAGTGACAGCAAGGGCGTCAGGCAAGTGCCCACTCCGCTTGGGCCACCCGCGTGCATTCTCAGGGTGAAGATGATGATGAAGAAGAAGCCATGATGTATGAACCACTACTTTGGCAAGCGCGCCAACTGCCAGCGGCTGACACCAACCGTATCCCAGTTAACACTCAAGAAGATGACGACAGGATGTCCTGCTCCGACGGACCAGGTCCAGATCCGCCCTCAGCGGCACGGCCTCTGGTGCGACTAGCTCGCCGAGTTGACGTCGTTGCTCCACCGTCACCTTCACCTTCGGACCTGCCACTGTCCCAAACTGGCCCCGGACAGGCCGCAGCTCTGACTTCTATTATGGCTCTCTACCTATCAGCTGTCATGGGCCCCTACGTACGTTGGAGATCCTCTTCCTCGATGAGCGCAACGTAATCCCGAAAGGGCAGATGGCTGGATCTTTGTCAAGGGATTCCCTCAGCAGCTCAGGGAAGTCCACTTCGCCTTCCAGGATCATCGCTTCTTACCAATTCTTTCAGGAAGAATTAATTTGTTTCCATGCCAAAGGCATGTTTTTGTATGGTTCCAATGCGAAATTCCGATCCATGATCGCCAGGGTCGGGGTCATGGCTCCTGGGTTTGCTTCCCTCGATTTCTTATGACGTTCGGCTGTGCTCCTGTGCCACTCCTTGAGCTCAAGCTGACCTCCCCTTCTTGGTGAAAACAGATTTCGCTTCTTTGACAATGCAGCCAACTGGTTCCAGGAAGACCGTGCTGTTTCGAGTCAAACTGTGGCAGAATTTTTTCCTCTCATTGATCAAGCTCCTACACGGAGCTGGCTTTTCAAAAATGTGGAACACTTCCTGAATGCCACGCAGACCAGCCTTGCTGTGCATTCTCCCACGCAAAAGAGTTCAACGTCGCCCTTTCCCCCTGAACTGTTTTGCCT
Organism: Symbiodinium kawagutii; assembly: GCA_009767595.1. Classification (NCBI taxonomy): domain Eukaryota; class Dinophyceae; order Suessiales; family Symbiodiniaceae; genus Symbiodinium; species Symbiodinium kawagutii. Next base: position 5,510 of record VSDK01015095.1, read on the forward strand.
ATTCGTCCTCCTTCCCACAGCTAATGTGCGCATGGCAGACTTGCAGCACCAAATCGATAATCAGTACTCGGTGATCCCGCCAGCTGTAGCAGTAATTCAGCCTCCGTGGCGACAGCGAAAGAGTCTTTACTGCTGTGTATTCTCAGAGACTAGTCCTAGTGACTTCTCTGCGAAGTAAGCTCTAGTCATGTGATCTTTCGCTCAAATTGGCTAGGTCTTATTCCAGTACTGTTTACTTATTGCAGCTCCCCTCAGACAACATGCTTTTTTTTGATGGGGGTTTTGTCGTGTCAGCTTGGCTCCCTCCAGCTTCATCAGGTACACAGGCTCAGCCATTTCCCTCTTACTAATTAAAGCCTTGTGTGTTTATCTTCGACAGTCTGACCACGTGACGAATCAAATCAATGAAGTTGAGTGAGTGAAAATATGGTTTCCCTAAAGACCGGGTTAGACAAAAACGTGATTAATAGCCAGGATTTAATTTCTCCAGAAATCTGGCTAATAGTCAGACTCACAAATAGACTATTATCCATTCTACAACTTAGGCACATCATGTTGCCATGGCAACTGAGGAAGTTGGAAGGACATTTCCATGAAACTACCTTGCTGAAATGTGCCGCTTTGCATGTGATATGAAAATTTCGTCAATGAAACTTCCTCAAGCGTGACTTAAATTTCCTCACTTTTGCTTGGAAACTGCCATAGATAGATGTGGCAATTTGATGCCTATTGTGGTTCAAGTGAACTCTCGTTTGTCGGGACGTGCCCCTGAAGATGTTGACCAAAGCTAGCTGAGAATTCCTGCCTTTTGCTAAAGTTTGCAAGATAGGACAAGAGTCACCCATAAGCTGTGGCATAACTCCAACAAGGGTTGAGATACCTTGACAAGGCGCTGAGCCTACTAGTTTTCACACCCTGGCCTCACCAGTAGGTAGTAACTTCGGTGAAACTGACCGTCTGGCCATGGTGTGAACACAGGTGCGGTTCGCCCCTTGACGGCATCTCCCCAAGCTATCAGGGCAATAGGAGTCCATGTACTCGATCAACATAACCTTGGAAGAAGCCATTGCCTGGAAAGCCCCCGGTAAACCATGGCCCAATGCGGGCCAACTCACCCTGTTGCCTTACTGCTCAACATCGGCTTCTAGGCATACAATATCATCACTTTGTCAGAAGCGCTTCTGACAACGGCCTGCTACAAAAAGGTAACCATATTTCATCTTGGCAGCTACATACTAGACTGATTTTACATGTCAAGGTGTCAAGTCCATTGGCAATCAGTACGATAGTTTTTCCGCCGGACAGTCTGCTGCGGCTCCTCCTCCTTCTCCTTTCTTCTCCTCTCCTCGCCGGACCTCAGCCACGACCATCGACCGTCCGCGCCCAGTGTTCGCTGCCGGCCTCAACCGCAACCAGTGAAACCACTCAAGCCAACTGTTTGCTAGCCAGCGTTTGCTCCCGGACCTCAACTGTCAAAAAGATTTTGAGAAGAAATGTCAGAGCTTACCATGTGCCGGATTACGACTGACTCTAAGTCGGAATCCATGCTGGGTCAGGAAGAATATCAGAAGAAAACATGCTTGACAAAATGTCAGAAAGACTGCCAGAAAATATGTCAGATAGAATGTCAGAAGAGATATCAGAAATGTTAAGGTGTTTCAGAATATCACTGTTTGAACGGTTTTGGACCCCTGCCAACGGCCACGCAGGATTATGTGAGACGTCAGAAGACGTGCTGAAAAGGACGGCAGAAAGAATAGAATGTCAGGAGGTTTGCCAAAAAGAATGTCAGAAAATGCTACGGGGTATGTCAGAAAGAATGCCAGAGAGAATATCCGAAGGTTTGTGAGAAAGAATATCAGGAGAGACATGAGAAAGAATGTGAAAGAAAATGCCACAGAAAGAATGTGAGACTGACTAGGAAGAAGACAGGAGCAAATTGAATGGCAGCAAAGTCATGCCCACACACCCCAGCTCCATCATCGGAGCCTGCTCAGCAAGAGAAGTCCGAGCAGCACAAGCCGCAAACAGCAGCACAAACAAGCAAACAAACTCCCAAATGATCTTTCCAACTTTTGAAAGTCTATATATCAATTTTTGGCCTCAGAATCAGGGCCTCTATAGCTCAGTGGCAGAGCGTCAGTCTTGTAAACTGAAGGTCCTGGGCTCAATCCCCAGTGGAGGCTTATGAGCAAGCAATTCTGAAGAAATCTTTGCCTTTGGATGCGGCATGGGTTGCTGATCCACGAAATCGGCTGGCTCATTCTTTGCTCCCTTTGTTTTTCTTCCTTTTCTTTTTGCCTTCCTTTTTTTACCTTTTTTACTTTCTGTTTTCTTCCTTTTGTTGTCTGCCGTACGTTTCCTGAATGGGCACACCCGCAAAAGGTTGATATCTGGGCGACCACTGACTCCTTTTCCAGTTGAGTTGGTTGCTTTACCTGCTTCCAGGAACCCAGCCCCAGAAAAAGAATTACTGGTCATAACAACCACCAGCACTCACCAAACCACTTTGCCGAAAATGCAAAAAAAGGTTTTATCCCGTCAGTCAGCCAATCAACAGGACCTTTCACTACTCGGATCTGCTTTCTTGAGTTTCTGACCTGCATATGCAAGATTTTCTCTTCCCACCAGCAGCCCGCCTAGCTCAGTCGGTAGAGCGCAAGGCTCTTAACCTTGTGGTCGTGGGTTCGAGCCCCACGGTGGGTGTTGTTGTATTGAAGCAGAAGGCTAAGACATTTTATCGATATAGGCAGGTACTCTTATTGCTGGACCCTGCAATCAGACTCTTTCCCCCTGTCGCCTGTACTTGCACAGGATCACTTCTACAGTGGTACCTTTGCACACACATCAGTCAACAGAAAGTTGTCAAGCCATTGATGATGCATCAACTCTTTCCAACAAGTGAATTTGCTTCACAAGCTTGATGAGTAGTAGTTGGAAAGAAAATCTGAAATGGACATGCCAACACCTTGCACACCTTCATGTCACACTGCGCTTTCTCTTTAGTCCGTCAGATTGTCACTCTGGCGCTCTACCAGCTGAGCTACTGCCCATTGTTGTCCTTGTGGAGAAAGAGCAGATGAGTATCTGCCAGCATGCCACATGAATACAGGTTTGCACTTCAGCTTAATTTTGTCTCACCTAGACAGGTGGATCATTGAGCATCATCAGTGCAACAGCTGTATATGTAGATGTTGTAGTCTTAGGTTTTTCAAAGACAAACTTTTCATTCAGGATCCCGGCTCAATCCCGATGCTTGGTATGAGCTGCATACAGTACCAACCTGTCAACACTGGCGTCCGCACACTCACCATCCTCTACCATGTCAAACTGCTGACGTCATCATTTTTACACTATTTCTATCTTGTTTTTTAGTTTTCTTTTTTTTTTTCCTTTTCATTTCGTTTTTTTTCATCCCAAAATTTTCCTTTTCTTATTGTTTTTTCATTTTTTCATTTCTCATGTTTTTTGTGCTGACGCTCGCCTGTTCTTTTTTTTTTTTCATTGTCATTGACCGTCTCATTCTCATATTCATGCGCACTGCGATTGTGATTGACGTTTTTCATTTTTCTTTTTCATTCTCCTTCCCCACTTTTCATAATTTTCATGTTCATTTTTTCCATGCTCACTTCTTCGTCACAATTTCGCATTTTCATTTTTTTTTAATTTTTAGAATTTTTCATTTCTTTCGTTTGCCAATTTCATTTTCATTTTTTCAAGTTTCAATTTTTCAATTTCATTTTTATTCTTTCATGTTCTATTTCATGTTTAATGTCATTTTTGTATTTTCATTGTTTCATGTATTAAAAATTTTCCTTTCATTTCCTTCATTTTCTTCGCATTTCATTTTTTATTTTATTTTTTATTTTTCCATTTTCATTTTCATATTTCAATTTTTATGTTTCATTTTCTATTTTTTCTTGTCGCATTTTCATGTTCATTGCCATCATGGCACCAGCATGGCAAACATTTTGTTTGTTCTTTTGCGGTGCTAGGTCAATACCCTGTCATCCCCTGAGCCTGCCCTTCCGATTCCAGACATTCGGGTCAAACGGTTTTTGAATCCTCATCGAAAAACGGCGATCTACATCTTTGAATGTTTTGAGAACTATGGACACGCCGCCGCAAATGCACCCGCGCCATCAAAACTACGTCGCCGAAATACCCTTAAAAGCGTCTGCGCCGGGCTTAGGACCTTATTATGCGATTGGGGCTGGGCGCGCTGCGCCTGCGCCCCGCTTGTACAACATTAGCTTGCCTGGCGCCGGGTTGCCAGCGCCCGATACGCGCGGGCGTCCGGACATCGCTCGCCACGTGGCCTACATTGGAGAGGGCAGGACATTATTTTGGCAACGGTGTGTGCGACGCTGTTCCAGCTTCAGATACGCCCCGGGGTCATACCCTCATGCGTGCTGTGCCTAAGTCTTGCCCTAGACCGCCGACTCAAGGGACTGGTTCTGCAAGAGCTTTGGAAGACGCGGAATGGCAGAAATGGGCAGAGGCTTGGGCAGTGCGACTCGTTTCATTTCTTGACAGGGCGCCCAGTTTTTCGGGCTTAGGTAGCGATGCGTCGGAGTCCTTACGCCAGGTCCTCAAAACCAAAGCTGCGGCGGCGTATCCCAGGCTGGCGCTTGTGGGTGGAATTTGCCACGGGCCACACATGGTATGTATTTGAGCCCGATTTGGCTTCCCTTGTGTCTTTTTTGCGGGCGAATGCAGAAGCAGGACACTCAGGTGCCGCGCCAATCGCCTCTTTAAAATTTGTGGCTGGGCGCCTGGGGGGGGTAGC
>VSDK01015095.1:10518-24146 GCA_009767595.1 Symbiodinium kawagutii
TTAGAGGGTGGCGATTACTTGATGGCTGGCCCCAATGGCTCCGGGGCTTCATTTGCGTTTGCGCTCAGCCAGCTTCGCCGCTTGATTCAGGTTGTTGTAGGTCTCGACCGCAGCACTGCTTTACATTATACTTTGCATTCGTTGAAGTGCACGGGCCTTTCCTGGGGGCTACAACTCGACATCAACAAGGAATATCGGAGATTGTGGGGCCACCACCGATCGAAAGATAGCGGGGACACCATGACTGCCAAATATTCAAGGGATGATGTGCTTCCTGCCCTGCGGGCGCAGCTGGGTTGTCTCAAGGCTATTCGCACGGGTTGGACTCTTTTGACCCCCCAGAACAGAGGCGGTTTAGTGCCCTTACGACTTGAAATGGTCGCCCAGTGGGGTTGCGCCTTTTTCTTGTGAATCAGGAGATGCTGTCGGAAGTCCGACGTCGTCGGATAGTGATGATCAGGAATCCGTGGGTTCATCATCCTCTTCCTCGCTCTCTTCTTCTTCTGCAGATGTTGATCAGACTGCGGCAGCCGATGGTTCGATCAAGTGTGTCGAGGATACATTTTTGGTGAACAGGTGTACCATGTTCTACCATGCCGCCGTTGAGTTCGAGGGGAAGCTGGGCCGTGCCTGCGCGCCCTCGCGGGATGTGTCAGCAAGCCATTGGGAAGTTTGGCATGAGCACCCTTCGGGTGCTACAGAATCCTTTTTGCCTTGTGCGCACGCAGCTTGCTGCAAATGGGTGCAGTGATGATGGTGGCATCATATTGCCGTCTAGTTAAAGAGTCCAATCGCGGTAGGATTGGGAAGAGTAGCGCTTGGACAACAGCGTGTGTTTGGGTGGATGGGGCTGTTGTCCCTGGTTGGCCTGGCCGGCCTCCAGCCTTGTGGTTTGTATGCCGTTCTCACCAAAGCAAAAAGAGTGCTGCTGCGCTTTGCTGTTCTGCAAATAGGTCTTAGGTTTGTAGAGGTAAAGTTTTTGCTAGGGCTTGCGCTGCGAAAACAACACTCTCTAACCTTGGACCTTTTGCTCTTGTCTATCCCCCGCTGTGACTTGTGACTTTGTTTGGCCTTTGGCCTCGCAAGCAGCTCGTTTGATTTGTGTTCTTGTTGTTCGCTTGTTTTTCGCCACCCACCACCCCCTTTCCTCCCCCTTTCCTGTGTTTGTTTTGCAGTGTGGAGGCACTGTGGGGGCACGTCTGCCCGTGTTTGTTTTGCAATGTGGAGGCACTGCCGGGGCACGTTTGCCCGTGTTTGTTTTGCAATGTGGACGCATTGCGGGGGCATGTTTGCCCGTGGTTTATTTCGTTTAATTAATTTTCGTCTGCGCGCCGATTTTTCATTTGTTTATGCTGTTGTTGCGCATTGCACTGTGCGATAAGTGTTGCTGCTTGAGCCGCAGTTGCTCAAAGTTTTCCTTGTTCGAGCATTTGTTCCTGCTACCGTTCTGGGTAGAACCATGGATTGTGTGAAGGCTTTTTCTGATTTGCTTGCGAAGATCGGCGTCCCAGAGGCTGTCCAACGTGCTCTGGAAGCGCGCGGCTTCTCCACGGCATCTTCTTTCTTTTGGTCCTTGGAGGCTGGGTCTTAGGGAACGTTTTCTGCTATCCTGGATGAAAGTCAGGTAGACTTGGGCTCTTCGCCGACGCCTTTGCAATCGCTGGCCCCCCGCCGATCCGGGCGCAGTACCCGAGGCGGCGGCCAAGCCAGTGGAGGCACGTGCTCAGCTCTTTGGCTTGGACTTGGGACCCCGCCTGACCGGCGATGCGCTGCAAAAACTATGGTTGGATTTTGCCGCCGGCTACCCGGCTGAAATTGTGCAAGGGGATACACGGCCTTGCAAAGCCTTAGTGCAAACTGTTTTTGCGCAGCATCAACAGCGGGAATTGCGTTTTAACAGCGTGTGTTTGGGTGGATGGGGCTGTTGTCCCTGGTTGGCCTGGCCGGCCTCCACCCTTGTGGTTTGTATGCCATTCTCACCAAAGCAAAAAGAGTGCTGCTGCGCTTTGCTGTTCTGCAAATAGGTCTTAGGTTTGTAGAGGAAGTCCTGGTCCTTCCAAATCTGGTTCAACAAACCAAGGCGCATGAAAGGTTTGAAGCGGAATGTGCACGGTGATGTGCTTTGGAGAAGGGCACAGGTGTTAGTTCAGGTGCCATTCACCTCCCTTGGTGCTTAGCTGGGCAAGTATTGGAAAAACGCAGTTGTGAAACTGAAATGTGCATCCTCGAAGAAAGACACGGTTCAGAAATGCATTGGACAAACATAATGGCCTTTTGAGCGTGGCCTGTCGGAAATTAATTTGTGCAGCGTTTGGTCCACGGCTGATCCCCTCTGTCACGTTCTGTGGTTGAGAAATTTTTGACCCAAAAACCTTTTGTATTTGCCGGTGAATGGCGGGGTCGAGGTGTCGGCTCAGGACTGAGATCAAAAGAGATCTGGTCTAGTTTCTTCCGCCTTCCGCCCATTCGAAACCCGGCGTTGTGCTACATTTAGCCACGATTCCCGGTGAAAGTATGAAACCGAAAATAAATTTCGAACCATCCCATAAACTTGGTCTTGATTGAAAATTCATTTGCCAATGTTAAAGAAACCGGCTCCAAGTGGGCTGTTTTTGGTAAGCAGAGTTGGTGATGAAGGGTGAACCTAACGATGGGCTAAGGTGCTTATTTGCGCGTTCATCGGATACATGCAAATTCCGCCGCCGGCGCTCGAACCCGGGTTGGGTGCGAACTCTTTTTTTAATTCCTTTTCAAATTCTTTTTTCAAATTTGATGACCCGGGTCTTCTGGACAGTGGCCTGACGGCAGTTTTTTTCCCCTCAATGCAGGTGCAATTGGTGGAGGCTCAGTTTTTGTGGCTGATATCCAGTCTGTACCGTGAAAAACAAAATCGATCGTTTGCTATCAACGCTGAAATGCAAAACGTCCAAAAGATGCGTTGCTGAAACCAAATTTGTTTTTGCTGCTTCCAATTCTGGAATGTCAGGATTTCGACGTACCTCACGCAGCGCATGATGAAATTTTATTCACAAGACAAAAAGCAGATGAAAGAGTTTTTAACTCTTGAAGCGCACACAATGAACTGTAAAGCAGTGTTCTATGTTTTCATTTGATTCCTTAGTACTGCAGTAACAAGTTTGATGTGCTTCCGTCGCCCTGCAGTGCGGCTCAAGGATCAAGTGATCAAGAGCCAACAAACACATCGTGTGATGAGAATGCATGTTGCATGTGACATTTTTGCTTTTTCGTTTGCTTTTTCGTTTGCGTCACGTTTGCTTTTCTGAGCCGCCTCAGAGCCATGCCTGAGGAAGGTGCAAGCCCTGTGAAGCTGCCTGAGGATGCAACCCGCCAAGAGGTTCCAGCTCCCGGAGCTCCTGAAGCGCAAGAGCGCAGCCGCTCGCCACATGGTGAAGGGGAAAAGGTTGAACATGGGGAAACGCCTGGACCCAGTGTACCTGTTGAGTTACTTCCAGCTGACCCTTTGATTCAATCGGTTGCTCAATCCTTTCAGGGCGCAGTCGACCAGTTAGCTGGGATGAACAAGTTGCCGGTAGGAGCCACAGTTTCAGCTATGAAAGATCAAGACGTGGGTCGAACGCTGGTGGGCCTCGCATCAGGAGTGAATTATTTCGCTTCCATTGTGAAGGCAGGGAACGCGGAACTCGGTGCTCTGAGCAAGGATTTGAAATGGGCGCTCATCGCCAACCGAGTGCCATTGCGCCAAGAGCTTGCTACGATCCTTCAGGGGATTTCTTTGCTGACAACCCACACTGCCGGGTTGCTCAAGGCCACGGAGGATTCCGTACAAACCCAGGTCACCTGGTTGAAGAATCAACGCTCAAGACCTCAACGTCAAACTGGCCAAACTCAATGCCATCATGGAGCAAATTGCATCCCAGCAGCCAGCGCCGCCTCCTCCAAGTGCAGGGCCTGGAGGACCTGGTGGTGGTCCATTACCACCGCCCCCGCAATCCAGGAATTTGGGGCCTATTTCGCAACCGCCGCCAATGACTGGCAAATTCGCATTCTTTCTCGGGTTGCGCGCCTGAAGCCTCATGCCGTCATACACGGAGAACCCGCCCATTGCTAGCAGCAATGCGGCGCCGCAGCCCAAAGATTTGTATCTGCGCGTCAAAGATTCCACGGGCACCATGAGGTCTGTTTCTCCAATTCGATGGACGTTGGAGCGTACCAATGCCGCCAACTCGGCTTGGGCTCCTTTGGGCTTTATGGATGTTGATGGCCATTACCACCGCGTCTCTCAATTTCTGCCTGAGTGACTAGGGGATCGGCGCGGGTGTGCCTGCGATTTGGCCGGTCTGTGCGTTGTCGATACCGCTCCAGCATCATCGACTTGGAGCCTGATGACTGAGCTGATCGCCGTTGAGGGGTTTTGTTTTTTGATTTGCTGGCGTAGTTGCCTCCTTACAGTCCGGGGGCAAAGGCGCGAGCCAACTACTTTGCGTCAGTTTCAAGGAAAAGGGCAAGTGCTCTCAGACCAAGTGGTCATAGCTGCCGTTATGACATGCATACTTCACAATGCAACATGTTACAGAATGCAACAGGCGTCAGGTATCAAAAGGTCAGTGTCTTTCTTTTGAGTCATGCTGTCAGTTGCAGTGATGTCCAGTGTGCTTTGTGAGTGTGGACAAGTGTCCATGATGAACAGCTCAAGTGAGCTTTGATGGACAAGTGTCCAGGGAAACACGACAGTTAGATGCTCAAGTGGGCTGAGATTGACAGATCGGCAAGTGCCAACAAACAACATACCATTCAATCACGTTACCTCGCAGATACAAGTGTATCTTTGGATGCGAGTGCGTCCGCAGTGAGGCCCAGAGCATTTCAGTCGCCTTTGATCACACATCACACGACGCCAGATCATAGTCCCTACCTGTGATAGTTTCTCCCAATAAATTTTTCCCCATAACACTTGTTCACAAGTAACCGCCTGCTTTGCTTCATCTTGTTTCAGTTGTGATGGAGCCGGAGAACTGTGAGGATGGCCTTGAAGGTGAAGAGGCTGTGCCACGAGAAGCCGTTGAGGACCTTTTTGAGCCAAACTCTCAGGATGAAGAAGTTGAAAACTCGGTAGCTTCTGATGACATGAGAATTCCTTTGCCAGTGAATCTAGACGGAGCTATTTCGTTTGGGGATGGAGTCTTTGAGGACGGATATATTGACGGTGAATCTCAATTGTGGGAGAATGCAAGAGGAGAGAGTAGCAATCGTCCGCTTAGTAGCAATGAAAGAGCCAATCTCTTCAGTGTCATAGATGATGCTTGCTTGTCGGTTGTGCCTGCAGTTGGAGTGAGCTATCCTTGGGAAGTAGAACCCATGAAGGCAATTTTCGCAGATGAGTCCACCGAACCGGAATTGCCCACTCCTGTGCAAGGTCCCACGAGGCCTTTGACCGCCTCAGATTATGATGAAGGCTACAAGAGAGCTAGGGTCACCAAAGCTGTCAGAAGATAATTAATTTCGGCAAGGCCCAGTCGGATGCTGAGATTGATGAGGAGAAGATGTCAAGAGCTTTGCAGAAGTGGTACATGGTGTTCAGGACTCAGGACTGGAAAAGGTGCAGTACCAATGGGTTGCGACCTCGAAGGTTTGATAGCCAATGGAAAGATTTCAGACTTGCAACGCCTCAACCGTAGCGCTGGGACCGTTTGGGTGCAATTCTGAATTTTTTGAGCTGGTATAAGACCGAACACTTCTCTTTGAGTCCGTTCCCGATGGAACAATCGGTCATCCTTGAATTATTTGTCTCACTTAGAATCCAAGCGTGCCCCGGCGTCCACCCTCAGTCTCAGCGGTTTCTTGCAAGCCTTGAATTTCTGCCGCCATGTTTTGGGCTTAGACGTGATCAAAGGGAACATTGGGCCTACTTTGAACTTGCCAAAACAATGCCAGAGACGCGTGGAACTCACAGAACTAAACAAGCACGTGTGCTCTCCATCCTAGAAGTCAATGCCTTAGAAGCTATATTAGAAGTCGTTGGAGTGATGTGCGTAGGGTTTACCAGTACAATCAAGATGTAGTGGAAGACCCTGTAAGCTCTCGGGGTACATTGAATTCAAGACCAGGTCTCGCAAAACATCAAGAGACGTTGCCAAAAGAGGCCTTGCTGATAGCCCCAATATGGGGAACCGGTCGCACGCCTTGGGGGCTCAACATGATCAAAGTGTACCAAGCTGCCAAACTTCAATTGAGTGAACTGCATCACCAGCCACTCTTTTCAGCTCCAACGCATGATGGCAAATGGATGACGAGAAGCGTCGCAACAGTTGAAGCTGGGCATTGGTTAGTGTCTTTCTTACATAGAAAGAGGAATGGCTGTGAACCCACAACCATACACACCTTGAAGGGAACAGCTTTGAGCTGGTGCGGAAAGTTTGGGCTTCAGCCCGAAACACGTTTGCTTCTAGGTCACCATGCAAGCGGACACCAGTCTGCTGACACATACGCTCGAGATGTTCTAGCTCAGCCCGGAGTACGAGGGAGTCTTGCAGCAAATTCGCATGGGATCATTCAGCCAGATAGCGCTAGATCAGGGCTTTTGAGCCGTCCTGAAACAGCCGACCCAAGAAACTATCCAGTTGAGCAGCCCCAAGAAGCAGACCAAGGGTCAGCCAATGGAGACCAGGAAGAGAAAGACAGTGAAAGTGACTCCCCCAATTCTTCCTCGGAGGAATCGATGAGAGTTCATCAAGAAGAAGAAGAAGCAGCAGCGGCAATGGATCTGGTTGTTCAACCGTCCCAGTGAGAACCGGACGTTCGCGTGTTTCAGCGTCAGCGAAGCTCCATTGTTCATATCATGGCTTGTGTAACAACTTCCAATCGGTTCAGTTGCGGCGCAAAACGTACCGAAGACTACAAAGAAGTTGACAGTGTCACATTCTTAGACTTTCGCAAGTGCAAGAGATGTGAAGATGCCAGACCAGTGAGAGACGTTGGTTCACTAGCTTCAGCGTTGCAAAAGCAGCGGGAACAAGCTGCGAGGTAAAAAGATGTTTGGCGACACCTGTGGGAGCGTTTGTTTCTTCATCAGTTTTATCACCTGTCAGTCTTATTTCTGATTTGATTGAGCGATTCCTGTAGTTTTGTGTTTAAGCATCGTGGGGACTTTGCTTGAGTCGGTAGAGGCATTCAAGGCCAGAGCCATGGAAGTTAACCTGTCCAATGGAGAAGTTGACTCCATTGTGAGACATGGAACTGACACGTTGGCAAGACTGGCTTTCGCAGCTTGCCTGCCTGGTCAACCACCAAGCGATGACCAGGTCAGAGCATTGTTTCCACCAACCTTTGTGCCCAGTCAAGGAGCGATGAGTTCCTTGAAACGTCTGATTTTTGAAGCCCAGACGTTGGTAGTGGCTGACGTTAAGCAAAAGGTTGCCCGAAGAGAAGAGCCTCAGATTGCCAGTTTGGCTCCAGCCGAAAGGGAATCAAGGCTCGCTGATCAACGAACTCGGTTGACAGGTTTGAGGCTGAGAGGTGAGGAAGAAGTGGCGCGCCAATGCTACGATCTAGTTCTTAGCAAGGTTGAGAAAGACGCCCTGGTGTATCTTGGGCCAGAGAAATTCATCGCCAGAAGAGCCGAGCTTCAGCGCAAAAAGCCTTCCAAGGAGTTGTCCCTTGATGCGGCAACTTTAGTGGTCAAGGACAAACATCCCTCTTTGCGCTGTGCCACCAACATCAAATTGGAGGTAGTCGCTGCGCTTCGCAGAAGGAGTCTTGCTTTCGATTTGGTCAAGCTGGTGGCCTATGACCAGTTCAATGCCTATTGCAGTGAGCTCATTGATCATTTGACCGTTCCGCCACCGCCAGGCTATAGCCAAGTCACAGTGCAACAGGTGTTGAGAGCTGATCGAGCTGCCTTTCTGTACATGGCGGAGAAACTGACTATTCTTAAGTTAAATGCTCGCAATGAATCACCTTTGGAGCAAATGTTGGCCACTGTTCTGGCCCATAGTTCTGTCAGTTTCCATTTGTTGCCTTTGCCACGAAGCCAAGAACACCCTAAGAAGAAGGTGGAGACTCCGAAGAAACGTGAGCGAGCAGTCTCTCGTCTGATAGGTCTGGAAGCCCTCCAATTCCAGTTTGGCCTCGGACCCGCAAAGTCCCGAAAGGCAAAGGGAAAGGCAAGAAGTCCAAAGGCCTTCGCGTTCCAGAAGGTTTGATTGGGAAGGCGTTGGAAACGGCTGATGGCCGTCGCCTGTGCTGGGCTTACAACCTCAAAGGTTGTGAGGATGCCGAGCCCGGTCAATCGTGCAAGCGTGGCCTTCATCTGTGTGCTGAGCCCGGTTGCTTCAAGCCTCACAGTTCGTGGCGGCATAAGTGACGAACCACATCCATCTTTCAGAGCTCTTCGGGCCCATTAGCATGGCAAGAGAAAGTGGAGGATAAACCTCTGAATCAATTTTTCGGCATTGAAGTTTTTTCAGGCACTGTTCGCCTAACCGCGTGCCTCAAAGCGATTCGACTCAATGACAGTGTGGGAATCGATCGCAAGTTGCATCCTCGCTTGACATGTCCAACCTTGCTTTTTGACCTTCTTGATCTTTCCAATCAAGATCTAATTAAATCTCTCATTGCATCACCTTTTTGCGTTTACGTGCGTTTTGCGCCTCCCTGTGGTACCGCCAGCAGAGCTAGGCTGATGAAGCGTCGTGGCCGCTACAATCCTCCAGTGGTCCGCGCAGATCGTCATCCTAATGGTCTTCCGTCTTTGACAGGTGATCTTCGCGCTCGCGTGTTGTTGGCCAACTCTTTGCGCGAAGTGACTTGTAAGCTCATTCATTTTTGCCATGATCACGATGTTCCATGGTCCTGTGAAAATCTTGGACGCAGTTTCATGTGGGACACCGCTCACTTTGCGCAACTCCTGCAGCAGTTGGAACCTTTCCAAACCACTTTCCACCATTGCTGTTATGGCAGTGATCGTCGAAAACTCGCTCGTTTGGTGCATACCGTTCCAACTTTTCACAGCCTTGAAGCACACTGTCAGAACGACCATGAGCATGAGCCGTGGGGACAACTCCCCGATGGACGCTGGGCTACAGGAGATGAAGCAGCTCACCCATGGGACCTTTGTCGCGCCATGGCTCCCCACATTGCCATGCGCTTGCAGAATTCTGGCGCACAGTGCATCGCTCCCAGTTTTGCGCAGCGAGAGGAAACCATTCAAGCTCTTCGTGCCAGCGCTGACATTCAACCTCGTCGAGGTCTTCCATCCATGGTGCCAGAATTTCTTCGAGTCATTCAACAACCTGCGTCAGACCCACTGCCGCCTTATGGTCGTCAGTTGAGCACTCCTTTCCGGGGGTACATCGCGAGTGCAGGGACTCAACAAGGTTTTGAACCGTCCAACACCTCAGAGAAGGTCATCACAGTAGGCATTCACAGGCGTCCAGTGTCCCAGTGAATTCGTTCAGGAAGCTTTGGCAATTGGCCATCCCACAGAAGTTCAAGCAGTTTTTTTCCATCGTGCGTTCGAAAGGTTGTTGACGAGACCCTGTCGCAATCCCATGAGTCTATTGCCAAGGAAAGAACAGCCGAACTTAGAAGATAGGCCATGCTTGTGTCAGACCTTAAAAGGACAGAGAAGAACAGTTGAGATCCTCGATGAGCCAGAGAAGGAGTACAGTGCTGAAGGATAAGAAGCTAGCGCTTTTCGAGAAACTCATCTCTGAGTCAGACCATCAAGATATCAATCTCATTGAAGACCTTACTAGAGGTTTCGATCTTATGGGTGAACTGCCAAAGCCGGGAGTTTTTGATCGTCGCGTTCGTCCAGCAAAAGTTTCGCGCAACAATCTCAGAACGTATGCCAGAGTCAGCAGAGACTGCATTCTCAAGACTGTCAGCAGTTCAGGAGAGGAAGAGCTGGGCAGAGGATTTTGGGAAGCCGCCATGAAGGAAGTGAGCAAAGGTTTTCTTGAAGGACCAGTGGAACCTGAGTCCATGCCTTCAGACTCACTGCTCACCAAACGTTTTCCTGTAAGACAGAAGAACAAGATTCGTCCCATAGATGACTACAAAGCAAACATGGTGAACCAGTCGGTCACTCAAACTGAGGGAGTCACCATACACACCATCGATCATATTGCATCTATGGTAGCTTATTGGCTGAGGGCAAGTTCTGTTTTGACTGGAAGATCCGAACTGGTGGCCAAGTGTTGGGATCTCTCGGACGCGTGCAAGCAGATCCCTTTGTCAGATGAGGCGTACCAGAGGGATGCTTCCCCCGCAGTATACTGCCCAGACACTTGCCGAGCTGAGGTGTTTCGCCAAAAAGTTTTGCCTTTTGGTTCCATAGCTTCAGTCGCGGCATTTCTGAGAGTGTCTTTGGCCCTATGGGCGGTAGGAAACGCCAAACTCAAGTTGGCGTGGTCCGCATACTTTGACGGCTCCCTCAGCTTGTGTGAGAAGGCCTCCGCCAAACATACTGACCTTTGTATCTCAGCCATGTTTTCATTTTTGGGATGGAAGCTGTCCGAGGACAAGCTCATCCCTTTTGACTCTGTTTGCAAAGTTCTCGGGGCGCGTCTTGATCTGAACAACACCAAGTTTGGCATAGTCAGAGTCGCCAACACTCCAGAAAGAGTAGAAGAGCTTGTGGAGGAATTGAGTCAAATTACTAAGGAGAACAAGCTGTCAAGAAAGCACGGTGAAAAGTTGAGAGGCCGTCTTCAGTTTGCAAGTAGTCAACTCTTTGGGAGATCAATCAGGAAATACCTGAAAGAGTTGAATAATCATGTGTCCTCTCAACGCAAGATATTGTCAGAAGGCACCAAGTCGGCTTTGTGCAAGTTGATTGAAGCCTTAACGCAGAACAACCCTAGAGAAGTCACCCGTGGCCTGTCTGACCATGTCCACATATACGTGGATGCTTCCTTTGAGCCTGGAGGGTACTCGGGCATTGGAGGTCTCTGTGTCAACAGCGGTGGTTCGCTACACAGCTTCTTCAGTGAAGCAGTTCCCCGCGACCTCTTGTGCTTGGTGGAGAAAGGAGACAAAGAAACCATTATCCTTGAATCGGAAATGGTAGCCATATTGGTGGCAGCCACTTTGTGGCAAGATGTTCTGCGGTCAAAGCGAACAGTTTTCTTCACTGACAATGAGCCAGTCAGGAAGAGCTTCATTCAAGGCTATTCGCAAAATCATCTTGTCAGTTGCCTCATGGAGGCTTTTTACTTGATAAAGGAGCAAGTCCACTGTCAAGTTTGGCTAGAGCGAGCGCCTAGTCAGTCCAACCCAGCTGATGAGCCATCAAGAGCAGAGTGCTCAAGTCTCATGGGCTGCGCAGCCAGACTGAGGATCGATGTGGTGGAAGTTTGGGTCAAAGCGGCCCAGTATGCAGGGGGTGACAGCGCGGCCAAGACTGACCCCAATTCTCAAAAGAAAAAGAAGCGCTGCTTTGCATTGAGTGAACTGTGTGCCGTTTTGTCAAGGGAATGAGACGTACCTCATGCAACGCATGATGAAGTTTTATTCACAAGACAAAACAGATAAAAAAGTTTTTAACTCTTGAAGTGCACACAGTGAACTGTAAAGCAGTGTTCTATTGTTCACTTGATTCCTTAGTACTGCAGTAACAAGTTTGATGTGATTCCATCGCCCTGCAGTGCGGCTCAAGGATCAAGTGATCAAGAGCCAACATGCACATCATGTGATGAGAATGCATGTTGCATGTCAAGTGACATTTTTGCTTTTTCGTCCCTACCTCTCCCACCTTCGATCAAGTGATCAGGGAGTATGGACAAGTGTCCACGCGACAAGTGTCGCCACCTAACTTTTCATCAAGATGGGTCTTCACCCAACTTGTCTTGACATCCACAATTTGACAAGTTTACACCCGACACGTGTCGTGCCAACAATCAAGTGATTGATGCTCTGTTTTTCCTAGTCCGTTGTCACTTCTATCATGAGAGGTTTGTGGTCTTTGGCCTTTTTTCATGGGACAAGTTTTCAGAGGCCATCCCAACTTCGTCAAGTGACGATTCGAGCCGTTTGTCATGTGACCCTAGTCAAGTGACTACTTTCATAGTCAGTCTGGGATTGTTCATGTCAATGACTTTCATTGACTCATAGGCTGGTTGATCAAGTGATCTTGGCTACATAGTTTAGCGCTCTCACAGTCTCAGTGCCTCACCCTAAGCCGTGACAGCGCGGCCAAAGACTGACGCCAATTCTCAAAAGAAAGAGAAACGCTGCTTTGCATTGAGTGAACTGTGTGCCGTTTTGTCAAGGGAATAAGTGAAACGGTCCCTTTTTGTCGATAAAACGTGTTGGTTTTGTTGAGGAAAGTACACGTGTTTTTTTCATTGGCATAGAAGGCGTTGGTGAAGTGCTGACAATCTTTTGAAAGAAACAAAATGGTGTATTCAGACAATACCCGAGTTTTCATGATGGGAGCCGGTTTCTGGACAGCAGGTATCCCAAGGCATCGTTGCCTTTCTAGACTCTAGCGACTCTTGCGAGTGTTCGGGGTCGGTCTTTAGTGGTACCACGTAAAAAATCAAATTTTTGTAATATTCCACTATCTTTGTCCACCCTGCTGTGCATTTTTGTCCTTGTTTACTTCCTTCGGTGCGTGCAGGAAATCTATTTCTCTTTGTTTTTGGTTTTAGTCTTTTTGCATTTTTAGATCCACAGTGCAACTATGACCAAGTGAAATATCACAACCGGAGCCAGGCGCTTTGGCTTTGAACAAAAAATCATATTCAAAATAGATTTGTCCAGATTTTTTCCCTCATTTTTTCGGGCAATTTTCAACAAGGTTCGTTGCGTGGCTTTTGTGAATGTCCGCTCGTGCCGATGGCGTCTTCCAACTTTGGTGGGTGGTTTCGAAATGAAACAATTGCTCCTTACTTGTGCAAGGGGAACCGCAATGATTTTCCCAAAAGACGTCACAAGGCAAACTGTTTCCAGTTTTCAGGGAATTTGTTGGTGATTAGCCTATTGAGGTCTACTGGATTTCTTGAAACATTGTGCCCTGCACGTTTCCAAGTCAATGTGCAATTTTTCGTCATGAAATAGACGTCTTTACACCAGTGAACTTTCATTTTATGTTGCTGTGGGGCTGAAGCTTTAGTTTGACCTCCTATGTTTGGAAGTTGGACTTTTGGGACGCGGTCCATGAAGAGGTGGGTGCGATTCAAATTGTGAAAGTTGTGGCGTGCTGCATCGTGTCATTGTAATCGGCAGGTTGTTGGGCCAGCAATGCAACCATATACAGATCATATACATGTTTTTTTTTTTCTTTCTTCTTTCGTTTGTTCGTTCGTTCTTCTTTTCTTCCTTCGTTTGCTCGTTCGTTTTTCCTTTCTTCCTTTGTTTGTTCGTGTGTGCTTTTATTTTCCCGTTCGTTCGTTCGTTCGTTCATTCGTTCGTTCGTTCGTTCGTTCGTTCGTTCGCTCGCTCGTTCGTTCGTTCGTTCGTTCGTTCGTTCGTTCGTTCGTTCTTTCTTCCTTTCTTCCTTCGTTTGTTCATTCGTTCTTCCTTCCTTCCTTCCTTCGTTTGTTCGTTCGTTCTTCCTTTCTTCCTTCGTTTGTTCGCTCTCTCTTTCTTTCTTTCTTTCTTTCTTTCTTTCTTTCTTTCTTTCTTTCTTTCTTTCTTTCTTTCTT
>VSDK01015095.1:24178-38866 GCA_009767595.1 Symbiodinium kawagutii
CGCTCGCTCGCTCGCTCGTTCGTTCGTTCGTTCGTTCGTTCTTTCTTCCTTTCTTCCTTCGTTTGTTCATTCGTTCTTCCTTCCTTCCTTCCTTCGTTTGTTCGTTCGTTCTTCCTTTCTTCCTTCGTTTGTTCGCTCTCTCTTTCTTTCTTTCTTTCTTTCTTTCTTTCTTTCTTTCTTTCTTTCTTTCTTCCTTTTTTTGTTTGTTTGTTCGTTCTTTCCTACTTTGTTTCTTTCTTCCTTCGTTTGTTTTTGTTTTTTCCTTTGTTTGTACGTTTGTTTCTTCTTTCTTTGTTTCTTTCTTCCTTCCTTTGTTTGTTTGTTCGTTCTTTTTTCCTTTCATTTTTCATTCATTTTTTTTCTTTCTTTCGTCTCCCCCTTATGGTCGTCAGCGCGGTTGAAATCTTCGATTGGACATACACATCACACATGTTCAGGCGCCGGTCATGTCATCTTGCAAAATTTGGCAAGGCAGGCTACGGAATGTTGACATTCTGCAATGCATCAACTTCATGAGAGTCGATTCAGTGCATTGATCGGAAGTGAAGGATATGAATGAGGTCGGAGTTGGATTTTGCGCCAAGATGATGGCATTTCTTGCAGCGTTCATTCGATGTTTTTATGTTTGTTTGCTTTACGTACCCCTGCTTTGACGCCAGGCGACAATTTTGCTGCAACTCTGCCTGTTGTCCCTGCCCCTGCCACAGCACGCGCTACTGAATTATGAACATGAAACATTGAACTACATTATATATTCATCTTGTTGCAGTATCATTCAGTGAATCATTTAGTATCATCGTTCATTTGTCAGCCGCAGTCATGATGTGTTCATTGCTGCATGGACCGAACTTTAAGTCTTTTAACGGGTCTAGGACCGTTCTAGGGATTTGATTTGGACATTGTGAGTCTTAGAATTTTATGTTCTTAGGAGACGTTAAAGCTGGATTGAATAATTGTAGCACTCAGACAGTTGAGGTACTCAGCCAGTGAGGTGCGGTTGGAAGACTTCGGACCTGTGACCAAACCTTTTATTGCAATTTGGCCAAGTGGAAAGAAACAAGCTGTGCTCGAGCTGGTTAGATCGTATGACAATTGAATCATGAACATCATGAACTACCATGGTACAAGCAACTCATTCAGTCTAGCGCAACACATTTGTATTGAACCGAAGGCATGCTGGCTAATGACTCATGACTGATATTAACTATGATCATGGGGATTTCTGTATTTTGTTAGTATTCCCTTTTCAAAGGTTCCTTTGCATCATGAGCACTGCTCTTGCTTTTCAATGGTTGAAACGAGGTATTTTATTTTGACCAAACATCTTTATTGCGACTCAATCAACTTGGGATCCTTCAACGTGAATCCAGCCACACAAATTGTTGACATGTTTGATTACACAGTTGTGGGACATTTGCATTGCAATTTGCATGGCTGTTGCCACGCCAGGTGCCCTCTCTGGTGTTTTCAAACCGAGGGAAGCAGAAAGCAAAAACCTCAGAGAATTAGAAATTACTTGATTTCTGAGGTTGGTGAACTACAGTAAGCCTTGGCTTTTAGTGTTTCCTTTTTGGGTTCCAAATTGACTTTCCTCTAGAGTTCAGCAGTTTATGATACTTAGGTGATTGTCAGGTGACTCAGGTGATACGTTGTTTGAATAGTTGACACTGCTGTACGAGGCATGCAACCAAAGTGACTCGTGTAAGCCGCCAGTGGTTTGAGGTTTTGCTTCAAGCCAGGGGTTATGAGCTGGTCATGTTCCCATCGAAGGGCAAGGCACCTGCTGCAATTTCCATGCAAGGCTTTCTGGTGCCATTCCATGCCTCTGCAAATAGTGAATGCGGTTGTATGCCGCTGAATCAACGAAGATCTGGCCATGACAGAGACATGACATGACGTGGAGGCGGCATCATTTGACTAAATGTGTCTTTTCACAATTCCACTAGGCCCATCTCGGTCTCGGCAATAATGTCACCCCAAAGCGAGGCTTTTGGAGGAACACCCCAGGGCTCGTTGTATGCGGCGCATTGCAGCCTTGAAACTGTTTCGAAGACCTCCATGACGCAAGCGCCCAAGAGCGTCTAGCAAGACAGAGAGGGTCTCAGAAAAGTTTTGGCAGATGAGTTTCTAGGCATTCTTCTACCAAAATTTACAAGAGGTTTCCAAGCCATTTCTTACAGATTTGCAAGAGTATCTTGCAAGAGGCTCCCACGAGACTGCTTCTTACATTTTTTTCAAAAAAGTCCTGCAAGTGGGTGTTGCATTGCAGTTCTCTTGCTCAGTCAGGACTTAATGTTGCTTTATTCAGAATGGTTCAAACAATGAAGGATTGCGTCCAGTGCCTGGTTTGATGTGATGAATGGATATGGGTGGATAACATGCGACTGTCACTTGTGACATGGCTTTATTAGACTTGATAATAGACGCCTGTATATTAAGCATGCGCAATGTTTTCCCTCAAGGGGGGGAGGGTGTGGTTTGCCCTTCTTGTTGAACTTTTGTTCTTGTGCAATGGGGGATCGATGGGAGTTGGCTGGTGGACCGCCTGGCATTGAGTGGGAAGTGTATCGTACCACTGATTTGCTTGAGACGGTGCGAAAGATTCTGAGCGTGATCGAAAGCCGAGAGCACATTCAGGAACCAGCTGCTCCCAATCCCGCAACCTCTTCGACTTCCTCGACTGCTGCCCCTGCAACTTCAGGAAGCGATGGAAGACCCAAGCTCAAAATCCCATGGAGCTGTGGATACATGTGCAGATTCTGCACTTCCGCCTGTACTCGACGAGAAGGGCACTCATACCATAGCTGCTGGGAGTGCAGGCACAAAAGGCAGTAGGATCACTCGATGGAGGACTGCAGCAGAGCTTAGGAAGAAATTCGGTGACAAGCTTGCAGAGCTGGATGAGGACTCCCATGCTAGCAATGCTGAATCAAGGGACTATGCCCCTGAAGACTTCGAAACTGCTGATGCCATGCCCGAAGATGAGGGTGATCTCTTTGGTGCAGGTGACTTCGAGCTTGTGGAGCATTTGCAATCCGAAACTGGCCGGAAGTCGCCAAACCACCGTGTCGAAAGCGATGCAGTACCTTTGAGGGAACCCAAGAAGCCAAGGTACACAGTGGTGGACGGTGACAAAGCTGGTCATGGTGCCGCATCTAGTGAGTCATCTGGTTCTGCAGCTTACAGAAGTATGAAGGGACTGGCGTCTATGGCATTGCGGGTCATTGAGAAGAAGGTCTTCAAACAGCCTTGGGAAAGAGGACGTTTGCGCGCCATCTTTTGCAAAGATCCTGCAGTGAGAGTCCCATCTATGAACCTAGCAGCAACTGCTAGGAACAATGTCCAGATTGAGGTCCCGGTGGGAGCAGGGTCTTTGATGGAGGCTAGGCTTGAATATGCCGAAGCCAAAGTGTCTGGCGCTATCTTTATGGGAGCTGTGCGCAAGTTCATTGGAGGCTCATATGTTTCAGAGAGGGAACAAAGGCGTTCTATGGCAGTTAGACTTTGGTGGGATCTTCTGTCTCGAGCCACTTCTTGCAGCGATCCGGGCCGTGCTGCTATGGCCGAAGCTTCAGCTGGGAAGCTGAATGACTATGCTATGGAAGTTCTGGATGCGTGTTTCGCAACAAAGAGCCCAAGCACGCTCCTGAAGCGCTTTTATTCACTCCTTGCCTTTGCTAACTGGCAGCGAGACCACTACGGCACTTGCTTCTTACCTCTGGAAGAACACATGGTGTGGAGCTATCTGCGAAGTCTGAGGCACATGGGAGCCGCCCCAACGAAAGCTATCTCCCTGGTCGAGGCTGTCCGCTTTGCTCACCATGTTCTTCGTTTGGATGGTGCAGAAGATGTGCTGGCAAGCTACCGCATCAAAGGCCTGGCTTCGCAGCTCTACACTGAGAAGAAGCCGTGGACTCCTGCTGACGTCTTGAGTGTCTCCACAGTGCTTGCAATGCATCGTGCGCTCCACGACGAAACCATGGACCTCATAGATCACGTCGGCCACTGTTTACACCTTTTGTATGCTCGGGCAAGGTGGTCTGACTTGCTGGCAGTTGTGGACGTGCACTTGGACACCACCAAGACATTCCTGGAAGCCTGCGCTGTGATCCACAAAGGTGCCCGATCGGCGCAAGCCAAATCAAAGCTCCTGCCAATAGTGGCAACTGCTCATGGCATCGATGGCCAGTCTTGGGGCCGAAAAATACATAGAACTGCGAGAACAAGCAGGTCTGGGCCTGCCTGGCAACAATGCCCACTTCATCTTGCCGGCCCCTGAGGAGACGGTGCACTCGTTGTGGAGTTCCAGGTACCTGACTTCAGGTGAAGCAAACACCTTTTTGAAATTGCTGTTCAAGAAATTGAACGTGGAGTGCAAAGGCAAAAAGTATACCACGCACTCGTTCAAAGCCACATCGATGTCGTGGACGGCGAAGTTTGGCTTGGATGATCCAACAAGAGCTGTTCTGGCTAGGCACACTTCAACAGTCCAGTGTGCTACAGCGGTTTATTCCCGTGATTTGCTGACGGCCCCGTTGAGACTTTTCCTTAGGGTCGTGGGTTGGATACAGAGGAATGAGTTCCAGCCAGATGCAAACAGATCTGGAATGATCACACCAAGTCATGGCATTCGCTCTGCTCCAGGGACACCCATGCCCCATCTTGGAGAAGAAGCAAAGGCGGTTTTGCCGGGTGGCGCCATTTTGGAAGCCAAGCCAGAACCGTTTGTGGACTACGACCCGGATGTTGTCGTCGACTTGGTTGATGACCCTCCTGATGTCAAGAAGGAGATCGTGTGGCCTGAGGACATGGACAGCTGCATTGACCTCACAGTTGACATGGAGTTCGATGAGAATGAGGACAGCTCGGAGAGTTCAGATGGTTCCAGCAGTCAATCGTCGGACGATGAGATGGCTCAAGTCGAGCCCGACGCTGTGGATCGTGCTATCGATGCAGACACGGACTATTACATCAATGTCAACTCCATGGTGTTGCATCACCTGAAAGGTGGTGACCGTTTCAAATGTGGCCGCGAGCTCAGTTTCTCATATTGTAAAGTGTATGAGCTGAATGGCATTAGATGCGGCAAATGCTTTGCTGCATGACAACACTTGGTGTTGCAAAAAAGGAAGCTGCGGTATGTCCGCTGCATGTTTATTGAGTTGTAACTGCTTGTGCAGTGAAGCCATCTTGCGGTGGCAATGACATGTTTGAAAGATCTGCCATGGGCAGACACTTAGGTAACAGCGACTTGGACTCATAGATGTGCAGACTTCGGTTCAAGATGGCAAACTTGTGTGACAGCCATGCCCACTTCGACGCTAGAGCTGCGGAGTGTGGCGTCAGTGATGCATTTCTCGCTTTGCTGCATGGCCAGGGCATTCGAACTCTTGCTCACCTTGCTTTCGTGGTGGCAAGGCCTGGGAGTGAATTCCAGGAAGCTACCTTTGACTCTTGGGCAAGGGATGTAAACAATGGAATCATGCCACGTATGGGTGAGTTAGCTGCTTTGAGAAGATTGCATTTTGAAGCCGAAGTGGTCGTCACATCGTCACTAAAAGCTTCTGTTGAAGCACCAGATAGCAGCACTCCCAAGCCAATTCCTTTGGCGGAACGTAACTCACGTTTGGATGAAATCCGTAGGCGTTTGGGAGGAATTTCCATTCAAGGACCTAATGAGCCTTCACATGCTTTGCTGGATGAGTGTTGTTTGATGTATGAGCAACGCTTGATCAAACACATCGAAGCTGCCCGTTGCACGTCCCGTGAATCCGAGGTGGCACATTCGAAAACTTCGAAGAAGCTCAAATTGGATGTGAGCTCATTGCAAATCACTGAGACCAAGAGTACTCCCGATGAAAGTGTTTCCACCACTTATAACCTTTCCTTGTGCTATCTTAGGAGAGGCATAGCCCTGGATTTCGCTGGGTTGATTTCATTCACCTGTCATCAACGTTACTGTGACAGGCTCCTCAGGCACCTGTCAATAGAACCCCCTCCAGGGTTCCAAGCCACGACACTGAACCAAGTGATGCGTGCAGACCGTGAAGTGTTTACCTTTTTGGCACAACACTGCAAAGATGTTCGTGAAAATGCAGGTGTGAAACCCCTTGATGACCTCCTTGATGATGCATTGAGAGATTACCAAACAGCATTCCATCTCTTGCCATTGCCCAAGGAACAGTTCGCCAGCAACATGCGATATCAAGCTGCCCAGCAAGACCAAGCATCTGGATCTGGCCAGCAACAGTGGGGAGGTTCTGCAAAGGGCAGAGGCAAGGGCAAAGGAGGTGCTAAGTCAGGAAAAGGATCTGGTTCCGGATCCAATGCAGCCCCAAGGGGCTTTCTGGGTTGTGTAGGGAAAGATGCAAAAGGACGTCCACTGTGTTTCGACTGGCAAGTAGGAAAATGCACACTCGCCCCTGCTGGCGGTGCTTGCGCAAAGGGTCGCCATGTTTGCTTCAAGGGCGGGTGTTTCAAACCTCACAGGTTCATGGACGCACATCCGAATGAGATGCCAAAGCAGGATAAGCCTGCTGAATGACTAGGCGAACCATGCAACAAGGGCACTGAGCCCTCTCGTTTCACTTGTCCTGTGGTTCTTGAACTGTTCTGTGGAACCGCAGGAGTTAGTGCTTCTTTCCGTAGGAAAGGTATTAGCAACTGCCTTGCCATTGATAAGCTTTTGCCTAAAGCTCCTAAGGCCTCAGTAACCAAATTGGACCTCACTACAGAACTGCACCCACAACTTGTACTCAAATGGATTAGAGATCCCAACGTAGCTGCTGTGTTTCTTGCGCCACCATGCGGGACTTCAAGTGCAGCTCGCAACATTGAACTCTCAGGTGAGGATGACCTGCCCAAACCTTTGCGCAGCATCCTGGAACCAGACGGCATTATGGGTCTGGTTGGCGCTGATTTTCTTAGAGTTGAGCAAGCAAACATTCTTTATGCGTTTTGCGCTGAAGTTTTTGATCTCTGTGCAGTCTTGAACAAGCCTTGCATGTTGGAAAACCCACGTTCTTCTCTTTTCTGGTTTGTCAGTGCTTGGAATGATAGATCGTACATTCACCTGGACCACATTCAGGATCATCAGGCCTGTGCCTATGGGTCAATGAGACCCAAATGGACTAGACTCGTTGCTAACTTCGAGCAGGTTTCAACAATAAACCTTTTGTGTGATAATTCTCACCCACACGAACAGTGGGGTGTGTTGCGCAAGGGCTCCAAACGAGTCTTTGCAACCTCGTTAGAAGTTCACTATCCTGACAAACTTTGCGATGCAATTTCACATGCATTTCTGTTGCGACTGCAGGAACTCAACATACAGTTGCCCACGCCGAATCCTTCCAATGCGTTGGCTCAGGCATATTCAGGAGTGCAACCCAGGTCCACCAAAGTGCCTGCTTTGGTTCCCGAGTTCAAATCAAAATTTGTGGCTCTTTTCACTTTGAACAACGACTGTGTGTGGCCTTTGCCACCTCCTAGTTTTGCCACTTTCAAATTGCTCCACACCGTGAGTTTGGGGAATTTCGATGGGGATGTGGAGCTGCTTTTCAAGGAGTTTTGCAATGCTGCCAAACTTTTTCACATTGAGTTGCAACCTGTTTTCACCAAGGATTTCCATGCATCCGGCACCTTCATTTGCAAAGTCTTTGGAGTGTGTTGGTCAAAGGATGAATTTGTTGAGCAAGCAATGAGTGCTATGCATCCTTTGTCAGCCGAAACTGCACTGCCACCTGAGCTGATTGATAACAATCGAGTTCAATGTTTCTTGTTCAGATGCAGACCTGGCTCAGCTGAGGTTTAAGTTCATTGCAACTTGGACGGAACGTGCCATTCAACTCGAAAGGCAAGAATCAGAGTTGCATGCATCCATGGACCCGCACATGCAAAGTGCTTTGAAAGGTAAACGCATTTTGCTTTTTGAAGAAATGCTCCAAGCCACGGGCTTCCCAGACATGGAAGTGTGTGACGAACTGAAGTCGGGTGCATCACTTACCGGAGACGTCCCTCCGACAGGCATGCTTCCCCCAAAGTTTGTGCCAGCGCTTTGCGCTAAGGAACAGTTGAGGAATCAAGCCAGCCTAGTTCGCGATGTGGCTTTGGGTTCCTGCACAAGCTCTGGCAACCTGGAGTTAGATAGAGTTGTTTGGGACAAGACTCTTGACGAAGTTAACTCTGGATGGCTTCTAGGACCAATACCTTTAGAAAGTGTACCAGTCGATGCACCCCTCTCAAGACGATTCGGACTTGAGCAAAAGCAAGGGAAAGTGAGATTGATCGACGACTTTAGCGAGTCGGGAGTGAATTCATGTGTTGGAGTGTGTGAAAGTCCAGTGTTGCATACCACGGATGTCGCTTGTGCTGCACTCACGCTTTGGTTCACTCTTTGTCATGCCTCTTCTTTCCCCAGCAGTTTGCACTCTCGTACCTTTGACCTCTCCAGTGCTTATAGGCAGTTGGGTCTCAATGCTGAGGGACGTGAATTCTCGTACATACGTGTTTACGACCCACATGCCAACTGTCCCAAAGTGTTCCAGTGCACAGCGCTTCCATTTGGCGCAGTCCGGAGTGTGCACACCTTCCTCAGAGTTGCAAGAGCAATTTGGTGGTTAGGAGTCAAAGGATGCAGAGTGATGTGGACATCCTTCTATGTTGATTATATCTGCTTTTGTAAACCCGAGTTGTCGAAGAACTGTGAGCAAACCATCGTTGCGCTTTTCAAACTTTTGGGTTGGCGTTTTGCAGAAGATGGTGACAAGTGCAAGCCATTTGGAAATGAGTGCGAAGCCTTGGGTGTGAAATTCATGTTGAGCGAATCCACCTCTCTTGTGGCAGGTGTCCAGAACACTCAGAAGAGGATTGACGAGCTGTGTACAGACCTTGAGGAGGTCATCACCAAGAAACTGCTCCTCAGGAAGCAAGCACAGCGTTTGAGAGGCCGTATGCAATTTGCCGAGTCTCAGTTGTTTGGAAGAACTGGTAAGAGATGCATCCGTACTCTTTCACTCTTTGCCGAGGGTTTTCGCACCAAGCTCTCTAGGAAAGACTGTTTCTTTCTCCACACTTTTTGTGAACTTCTTAGAGCCAATGTTCCTCGTCTTGTTTTGCCTTCCAGTGATAGGAATGTTGTAATACTCACCGATGCTTGCTATGAGCCCCTCTCTCGTGAGTGGAAATGTGGTATAGGGGGCACCCTCTTTTGTCCCGATGGATCCAAAGCATTCTTCTCGATTGCGCTGAGTGATGAACAGCGTAGGATACTAGGTGAAGCTTTCAAGAAACAGATAATCTTTGAAGCGGAAGTCCTAGCTGCTGTGCTTGCCACCGTGCTTTGGAAAGACCATCTCAAAGATATGCGGTGCCTCCTTTTCGTCGACAGCGAAGCTGCAAAGTACTCGTTGCTCAAAGGTTATAGTGATAACCATATAGTTGACTGCCTTGCTGAAGAATTTGTGCGTGTTGAATCTCGTACTCATAGCTATCTATGGATAAGCCGTGTCCCTTCCGCAAGCAATATTGCAGATGAGCCTTCAAGAGGTGTCTGTCACCTTTTGATTGAAAAGGGATTCAGTGATGTCTCCCTTGATGCAAAAGACGCTCTGTGCGCGATCCTCGATAGTATAAATGTTAGGGAGACGGGCTACCTCGATCGCCCACTTTGAAAAACTGGAGTCTGCTCTCTGCATGCGGTCAAGCTAGTAAGCGACTGTCACTTGTGACATGGCTTTATTAGACTTGATAATAGACGCCTGTATATTAAGCATGCGCAATGTTTTCCCTCAAGGGGGGGAGGGTGTGGTTTGCCCTTCTTGTTGAACTTTTGTTCTTGCCCACCTCCACCCCTTCATCCACCAAGGTATCTGTGCTGGACCACTGGGTCCCGACGCTTGCGCGTCCTTTGCCTTCATCACTGGGCACTCACTTCGACTACGAATTGATCGTGCATGTCTGGCATTGAGCCTATCCCCTAGCCTAAGACGGGCTACCTCGATCGCCCACTTTGAAAAACTGGAGTCTGCTCTCTGCATGCGGTCAAGCTAGTAAGAATAGTCTATTTTGCTGTAAGTGAAATTTCTGAAGGGTTCTCCATAGCCGCTGCGTTTACGGCGCTTTCAAGCCATTTGAGAACCCACAGACTTGGTACTCCGATTGCTCCCTCCGTTCGGTTTTCAATCCTGACTAGGTAGTCACTTAGTCTAGTGTAGCCATGTCTGATCGGGAAGTCGTTCTGATTGCATCGTTTTGGTGTATTCTCATTTTCAAGTTTGAGTTTTGGGCGTGATTGATGGAGGTTCCAATCCCTGGACTGAAATTTCGGAAGATCCCGCTCAAGCCTGTGTTGGAGCCCTCAGCAAACCTCAAGACATGATGGTGCATGATTTAAGACTTTGCCTTTTTGGCTTCGAAGGGGAACCTGTTTGGGCAAAATCTCATACCAGTGTGCAGGTCACAGAAAAATCGCCGAAAGAGTCTGGGGATGTCTGGGGTCCGTTTTTGCTTTTGAAGGGCATCCGTGCTCAGTTGTAATTACAATGCTCGGGGCAATCATTTTCATCCCTGTGAGGGAGTTACATCTTCACATTCCGAACTGCATTCTCATTGCACTGTTTTGTTGTCATTTTGGTTTTCATCCACCATCTTCATCTTCAGTTCATGTTATGAAAACGTGATTGCAAAAGCCAGCTGGTAGGTTGGTAGTTGCATGCGGGTTTAAAGGCAACTGGTGTTAGTTTCCCTTTCCTGACTGAAAAATAGATAGCGACAGCATGCTTTCACGGAAGAAAGAAATGACAAGCAAGGTTGAGGGGTTCGCAATAGACTGACTCCTCAGTAGGGATTGTTCTTGCTCGCGTTGATGGACAAGCAGCATGTATTGGGGAAGTTGATATGGGATTCCCAGTCTATTGCTAAATTCTGGCTTGGTATCCCTCCAGACGGTGTCCCCTTCCATTCTTCCCCAGATAGCGAAGCTATTGGGGTTCTTACTTCAAGTATAGGACGAAGCGATGTCAACATGATTCGATGGGTGCCGCCGCTATTTTGGGTCCCAGCGTGTTTCTGGTTGGTGCTGCTGCTGTTTTGCGTGCCGCTGCTGCTGCTGCTGGACAGGTGTCAACATGTTTTGGGTGGGTACCGCTGCTGTTTTGGGTGCCACTGCTGTCGCCAGATAGGTGTGAACTTCATTCGCTGCTGTTTTGGGTGCCGCTGCTGTTGCGTGATACATCGAAGCTGGATGTTTGTTGGAGTTTTCGGACCATCCAAAGCCCAAAAGAGAATGTCCAGCATTAGCATTTACTTGCCATTTGGTGTCTATGCTGGGATAATTTCGAGGCATCTACACAGCATGACTGAAATTCGCAATCAAAAGTGCAGAATAGACTGGCGATGTACAGGTGGAATATTTGGTTACCATCACGGGACTGAGGGGCAGTAATTTGTGGGGCCACCTTTGTTTGGGGGCTTCCGCATAGTACGGACATTTTGTGCCATACCAACGACTTGGAAATTTGATGATTCCGACCTCAGTTTGTGAATGTTGTTGCTCACGGGCTTAAAAGAAACCAAGGGGTTGTGCTTGCCTTGTCTATATACCTGTTACCTTTTTGCTTGTCGCACCCTGGCCTCACGTTCAAAAACTTTGGACGCATTACAACTCAAGTTGTAGCAGAAAATTTCTCCACGCACTTGCGTGGATGTCTTGTTTGTTGCGTGCGATCACATAGCATAGCCTTTTCAGTCTGGGAATTTGAAGCTGATGCCGTTGGAATTGGAATTCGAGACTGAGGACGCTGACGGTGGCAGGTTCGACCGAAGGAAACATGGAGAAAAACGCGTTGACAGGGCGCTGGTCTCAGCGCCAGGTCACAAGTCCGGGTTGGTGCTTCCATTTGGCCCCGTTACCATTGCTGCAACCCATCTCCAGCACTAAGATGCACTAAGTAACTCACTAAGTACTATTGTGATCTATCTTCAAAAGTCTTTGTACCCTTAGTGGGTGCTATTCTCAGACAGATTCACATCATTTTTGTGCAACAGAAGCGTATAACGCTTGTGCATTTAGCATAGTTCTTTCTTTTGAGAAAACAGTCCATGCAACATTTTTACTTGGTTTGCATTAGTCTTGTCGTACCAGGTTCCCTTATTCCACCGACAATGCGGCCTCACTGCTGTCGGGACCCAACTTCGACGGACCGGGGGCTGCTGAAATTACATAATCACATAGTTGCATTTAGAGAGTGCGACACCCATGAAGTGGAAATCTTGACTTGTGCGGGTGTTAGCCTTAGTTTCATCAGTGTCATGTCAATTATGGTTTTGTTTTTGTTTGTCTATTTTCTTGCCAGCATTTGCAAAGGCTCGGCTTACCTCGCTTGGGCGGGCGCTTGACCCTGGGAATGGATGCTAGAAACTTAGAGAGCGTGGAGGGCTATGCCGTGGCTACATGCTTTCCAGATGCCTTACCACTACCAGCATTTCCCAGCAACCAAAGTTGAAGAACTCGGAGTCCAACAAATGGAGGGATTCACAGTTGCTACGTGGCCAAGTGAGAGTACGATTTAAGCGAAGCCTTCGCGAGTTTCCGTTTTCGCTTTGTCAGGCGCCTGCTGTGAATTCGGACAGTGATGATGTCAACCATGTGGATGTTGGCTACGAGCAGCGTCTACCAGGTGGGCATCGTCGACTTTGCAAAACGATGGATATGGAGGGATCCTACAGCAGTTGGAATCAGTTGGAGAAGTTTCTGGTCAAAGGATATCCTTGAGGAGCTTGAAGCTGCCGGATTTGATGTCATCCAGATATTCCTGTGCACTCAGCAAACCTAGTTTCAATTCTTTGATGACACAGACGGTATGCCCAACAGGTTTTATCCGGGCATGCTTGGCACACCTTACCATGTGAATTGTGATGAACACGTCCCCAACACAGCCGCACATCGCCTA
The DNA here is from genome assembly GCA_009767595.1 of Symbiodinium kawagutii. Lineage (NCBI taxonomy): Eukaryota > Dinophyceae > Suessiales > Symbiodiniaceae > Symbiodinium > Symbiodinium kawagutii. The sequence continues at coordinate 37,126 of VSDK01015095.1, forward strand.
CTGTACTTCTTTTATCTTCTTTTGATCCAAATTTTTCATTTTTCTCATGTGTGTATGATGAAGGATATGGAGTTTTGTCATTGAGCTTTTGGAGGGTCTTGCCATGAGCCTCGAAGTCAACGTAGATGTTGCTTTTGTATTTTTGTCGTGGATGGTTTCATGATGTCTTTTGTTGGATCACAACAGTGAAACATGGCACAATATTTCTTGGGCAGGAAGTGTGTTTGTGCAATTTCTCACTTTGCGGTTCCATGTCTCAGGCGGTGGAAGGGTAGCAGCACGCCTGCGCAGCAACGGAGAGTGGGGTGCTTCCTTTCTGCATGAGGTGAGATCTTCAGCTTGGTGATCTGCAACAGTCAAGTGTATGAACCTGTATGAACAATTAATTTGTTTTTTTAGCACAAAAAAGTTTATGCACGAGTTGAAACATTTCCGATTCATCAAAGGTGCAGCTCTATTTTGCTCAAGATGAAGACACAAAGTTTGATCAATCTTTTTTTGATGAAGATACAGGAGTCACCACTGTTTTGACTGCAGGTGGAAGACATGGGCATTGTGAGCGGCGGGTTGAACTCGCAGTTGGACTGGAATTTGGACTTGAACACGCAACATGGCAGCCAATATGCGTTTGTGTCATGTGTCATTGAAGGTTATCATATCATAGATTTGCAGGAACCCAGTTCTTATCAAGTGCCTGTTTCGGAGAACGTACAAAGACACTGTTCTTGCGGCGGTTGCATTCCCCGCACCTGAAAGGATGTCAGTTTGGCTCATCCTTCCCGACTTTAAGCAAAGGCCATCTAGAATCGACTGTAGACTTTCCAGGCGGTTCCAGTGCTGAGTTCAGCAGGGAAATCTTTTCAAAAATTAAGCAGGTACAGTAAGAATTTTTCACTCTAAACTCAGAAGGATACTTCCTTTCCTGCAGATGAGGTCCAAATTTTGTCCATGTGGTTGATGAAGAAAATGTGCACAAACAAAGGTCGAATGGTTGGCAACTGTTTCGCTTTTTCGTTTCAAGGAGTCATCTTTGTATATTTTATTGAGTTGCGCACGGGGATGCACGACACAAGCTCCTCTCGAAGTCATTCGAAGTCATGACTCTCATCTTCCTTTTTGCAAGTGGACAGTTGACTAGCGTCATTTGGGCATTATAGGGACGTACATGATGTTTGATCCGGTTTTGCAGAACAATGTCCTTCAATTCGCAACATTGGCCAGACATGTTTGTATGAATAAAGCAGAAACTTTGTTTCATAAGACCTTTTCTGGTAGCATCCATGGCATTGCTGGCACAATCCTAGCATGTCTAACATGTTTTGTTTACGCATGCCAGAATTCTGAGCATGTTTGCTCACGACAGCTTGCTTGTGCTAGCTGGAGTATCTTTTGCTTTAACTAGATCTTGGGAGTCGAACCTCAATCACCAATCCCCTGTCAACAGCAGCCATACTCCCTCCCCAGTCTTGTGCATTCCGATACCGGATGGGCTGATGGGCACAGGCTCAATCCACTCCCAGATCCATCAGCGTCACTACCATGATCATCACCATGACCACGACCACGCCCATGACCACGCCCATGAACACGGCCATGGCCACGCCCATGACCACGCCCATGACCATGACCACCATCATCACCACCACCAGCATCATCATCATCATCATCATCATCATCATCATCATCATCATCATCATCATCATCATCATCATCATCACCATCATCATCATCATCATCATCA
>VSDK01015095.1:46060-67670 GCA_009767595.1 Symbiodinium kawagutii
GCTGCCTTTTATGGCTGTTGTTTTTGTGTTCTCGCTGGGTTTCAAAGTTTCACTTTTGGTGTTTTTTCTCCTTCTGCGTGACGTGGATGTTCATTGGCAGTGGATGTGTGAGGTGTTGCTACATGGATTATGGGGTGCTTTGGGTTGGGGTGGGGTCGGTTGTCAACCTTGGCCTGTTGTTGATGGTGATGTGTATCTGAAATTACCATGTTTCACTGGATGCTTGGTGCTGGGGTAGGCTAGGCTTTTGTGGTCGAAGCAGAGTTTCAAGTTTCACCTGCCAACGGTGCTGTAAAGTGGCTGAACACACCCAGCGTTCCTGCTTGGGAGCTTCCACGTAGTTCAGTTTTTTCACTTTGGGTGCATCTCAGAATTATCAGAACTAGTTCTAGGACACTTGAGCGGTCTAGTGGCGGTATCGCTGGTAACATCTGACAGTCAAATTCCAACTGCGTGTCCAAGGCAACAGCAGCTTACGACAGGCAGATGTTGTCTCTTGGATTTCATGAACAGTGCTTCGTGTTCTGGTGAAATCAATTTAGCACCCAGAACTAATTACTGAGTTGAATGAATGGATGGTTTCAACTTCTGAGTTTGAATGTTTTGGAAATATTTCTCCTCTAAAGGTTTATCATCAGATTCTGCTGAGGAAGTCTCCTTTGACTGGTGCGCTTTCCTACACGCTGCAAACAAGGCGATGCGGCGATGTGTTGGCGTGGTAAATTTGTGCATCCCACGGCATATCGAGGCATATCGAGGCACAAGGCGATGCACCTGTGAGGCCTGTGACACTACACGCGGTCATGGACGAGTCGCAGTATGCCCTAGCAGCTCAGCATGGGAGAAGGAGCTTGTCAGCCTCCATGGGGCGGCCCAACGAGGAGGGCCAGCGCACTTCACAAGTGCAACTACGATTGGGGCAGGCCCAGGGCTGCGATTCGATGAACTTCGAAGATAGGCAATTTACATCAATTTATATCAATTTATATCACTTCATATCAATTTGTCGAGTTCTCTCTAAAGAAATGTCAGCCCTTGTCTCTAACAGAACTTTGTTGTGTGGCTTCGGTGATGGTCGCAAGATGTCGCAAGTTTCCAGCTTAGGCAAATTGAATTGCAGAATTGCACTGTTTATACTGTTTTCTCTTTGCAAAGCACTGTGATGGAACTCAGAGTAACTCAGAGTCTGAATGTTCTCCTCCTCTTGTCTTAGACTCGTGGCTTGCTCTCCTCCTCTTCTCTGTGCTTGGGATCCCTTCATGGGTTCCCTTGAGCTCCAACATGTCATGCTCTCCTTGCTGTCCTTGCTGTGGTGCTGTGGAGGTCGCGGCTACCATGAAGATGGAGGGCTCTTCCAAGCCTCGGATACGCCTCTCCAAGGATGCTCCGCTGTGATGCGACGAACTCATGACCTCAGGAGCCTTTCAGGAACCTTTCAAGACCTTAATCTGCGCCGGTCTGTCACCAAAGCTTTCTAAGAGAAAGGTGAAAAATGGTGAAAAGCATTGTTCACGTTCTTTCCCTCTTGAAATCGCAGTAATCAGTTGATGAACCTTGTGACTGTTGCAAGTTGTTTCAGATTAACCAAGATGAGAGAAAAATCGGTACAGATGTGAGAGCGCAGTAGGTCTGTTCGGATTCACTTATTTTTGAAAGATTCTGCGAAGAAAACATGCTGAAGAACACATGAAAGGGGTACGCTGGTCAATCCCTGTATTTCAATTTACATAGTCCGTCACCGCCTGAATTTTTTAATTCAGATGCTTGATTATCACTTCAGCCAAAAGCATTTTGGCATGCTTTCATGTGCAGGGTTGCAGTCGCGCAGTTTCTTTGCGCCATTTGTGCGCATGAAAGCTGCTGCACCTTTGCGGTCTGATATGTTTGTTTGTTGTACGAGGCGTTTGATGCTCGCACAACGAATCTGGGGATGGATCGACATTCAAGGTTTTCGTGCGTAGCAGCGAACGTGTGGATCGGTTGATTTCTTGGATTTCTTGAAGGTAACTAATTATAGCTCTTAAGGTTCACAAATGATAGACTTGCCGGATCGTTGTGCCACATTGCAAGAGCGTCAGTTCAATGCGCGGATGAATCCAATCCCAGAGTCATATCGGAGCCCTTGCGGTGAATTTTGCGTTAATGTTGACCATTTTAGATCTCCTGTGCCCGGTCAGTTTGAGCATTCAAGAATTTCTCTTGGGATCGAGTTTGTCGATGTCATTCCAACGCTTTTGCCATCCTGCAGCAGCTTTGCAGTTCTCCATTCCTCAACTCTTGATTTCTCATCATTTGTTCCTGAGGCAGCATGGAGAACTACAAACTAGTTGGGAAAAGAAAAATGAGTCATTTGGCAACTTGTAGTTTTGAAACCAACAGGTTTTTTTCATCTCCTGAGGCAACAGGTTCAGTTTTGTATTTGGATGCACTTGGCCTGGCACTGACGCTCGATCGACTGCTGGCGTGGCCTGGTTGGCAGGTGTGTGTAGATGGCCTTATTCATCAGAGTATCGTCCATGAGCAGAGAGCACAAAACAAATTTCAAAGCCCAGACACTACGATCAGTGCGATATCATGAACGGCCTTCTGTCCTTTGCTATCATTGTGATCGTCCCTTCATAAGTTTTGTTCAGTTCTACTTCAGGGGGAACATTAGTGAGTTTCAGGGTGCAGTTGAAACAGAAAACAGTTGCTAATCAACGGGGGTGCTTGGCTGACGCTTTGCAGGGAACAAAGAGTTGCAGGAAATACTGTCACACTCATGATGTGCGTGTTCAACCAATCGCGCCTCCAGCGGTACACTGGGTTGCGACGTCGTGAAAGCGCATGCGTGACTCAAAAGACAGCGGCCCCTGTACATTTGTCTGACCATGTGAGTTCCATGCAATTTTGTTTGTTGTCTTTGCAATGATTTGGTAAGTTAGGTAACTGCATTACTCAAGTTTCATCTTGTGATCAAAACAAGTGCAGTGACTCAAGCGGCTAGTGACCATGTGATGTTCTGAACCGCAATTGCTCAAGCATTAGTGCATGGCTATACCCACGAATGTCCTTGGAAAAGCTGATGCACAAACAAGAAGTTTTTTCTCTTGAGTCCGTACCTTTTCAGTGAACCAACAAATTTAACAACCACTGTTTTGTTTGAAGAGCACGACACTGATGAGGGACCGAATCATATTCTTTGTCTAGTAGTGTCGGAGTCTTCTGAAGAAGCCCCAACAGATCCAAGGTTTGCGCTAGGATATCTCGTCCTTTGAAAGTCGTGAAGACTTTCCGTCATGTTTTATTGATTTGTTGTAGATACCATGGCTCCAGCTCCAATTTCCCTGCAGCAGCTTCCTCAGTCACCAGAGAACCATCAGCCTTGGAGAAAGAGTATGCATGGCGTCGTGCATTTCATGATCGTATCATTTGGATTTCTAACTTGGATGGTGGAGAGTTCGTAAAATTTGACAACGTGTGCTGGACAAGACATTTTCCACCATGGCAACATACCCAGAATGCTTTCAGAGTTGACATAAACATGCCAACCAATATTGACGTTTGAAAAAAAACAAACCACACTAATCCAAACTTTTTGATTACCAAGATTAAAAGAGATTCCACGTGCACTGCAATAAAATCTCGCAATTTCACAGAATTCCCCAAAGAGTTGCACAGCTGTAAACAGAATCTCACAGACACCAGGTTTCGAGAGGACATGAAGCTCTCCGAACCGTGGCGAGGCACCATTCGGCCGCGGACGTGCGATAATGTTGATGCTTTTGGGTCATGAGTTTGTATGAGTTTGTTACATTTGGGTCTCATTTTTGGGTCATTCATTTCGAGTCTGTTGGGTGCAAGACATGGCGAGACATGGCAAGACCAATCCCATAGAAAGGCCAAAACCCCACAGTTCGGACCAACATTTGGGAGCTTCAGGGTCCATTTCTGTGTGATAAAGCAGATAACTTCACGCCACGAACTTTCAGTGAACATTTGGGTATGTGCCAAAATAGTGGTAACCCCCAAACCAGTGGTTTCCTAGGCAAAAAGATCATTTTTTGGTGGCTTATTGGTTATCATATCTTGGCACATACCCGTCTTGGTCCATCTTGGCACCAGGAAAAGGAACTGCCCCTGCCCATGTGAGCCGGGACTGGGTGGCACCATTGAGACCCGGCGGGAAGCTTAGGTGCGAGTTGCTGCCACGATAGGAAAGGTCTGAGGAAAGGTCTGAGCAAATGGCTGTGGGTTTTCAAGTTGTGAATGTATGTCAAAGGATGTCAAAGGCAAGGCAGATGCAGATGGTAGAAGACTATGCTGGATGCCACCTGTGCAATCTGGGGTCACAATTCATTCTTTATCCTCCGAGGTTCTCGTCCCACTTCCTCAGTAATGGCAGGTTACCCTTGCTTGGGATTCTGGAGGGAGTGCGTGGATGATCTTAGGAATGAAAACATCTTGTGAAACTCGGTAACATTTTGTGACAACATGTTGTTCATTTTTGACTCAGGAACCAAGAGGAAAAATGATGGCTGGCAGAACTTAGAAATCAGTTAGGGGCGGAACTAGACTTCTCAATTACCAATGGTCCCAATTTTATGACCATGATTTTGCAAGACATCAAATGCAACTTTCACAAACACAGATACAGCTGCAGCAAGATTGGATTAGTTCTTATGGTGGCCGTCGTATCGTGAGCCCAACCGCATCTTTGCCCTGGGCCGATTCGGCTGGCACTCGAAATCTATCGAAATTTGCTCATCGAAATCTAGCTATTTCTTCCACCAATCTTGGCATCCCAGAGTCAAAACGCAATCAGCTGACCCGTTTCCTGCCATCAAAATCTACTGCTCGCAGCGCTCGCACTCTGAAAATCTCTGAAACTGTTCTAGTGACCAAGTGCAGTTCAGGTTCCCGGCCACCTTCAAGTCGGTTGACTCCCTTGGAGCGTGCAGGTGCCAGCAGTGCCCACGTGTTGTGTTCCTTGTTGCTTCAGTTCAAGGATTATTAGATATTGCAAGGATTACTATATGGATATTACTAGCAACAGTCGAAGTTATTTTCGAAAGCTGCGGCCAGCCTGTGAGGGCGTCCGGATTTCCAGAGAGACCAAACCAGTTTGAGCAATGTTAGCTGCTTGTTGGCTTTGGCGAGGATTTACAAGACCCAGCCTAAACAGTGAGCAGAGCAGCCCACGAGAGTTGTGCGGATACCAAGATTCTTGCACAGAGTTGGACCCTTTTGCGGAATTGTAAGAAGGGCCTGTCCGATTTTCTGATCTGGGGACACGTCCGAGACAGTAGTTAAAGGCATCAAAGAGCGAATGCAATCATTACGTTTTACCTTTTCTAAATGTAGTTGGGGATTGGTTGGGCTTTTTGATGTGTCCTGTACACCATCAGTTTCCAGCAGTTTCCCCCCCTGAAACATGCAACGTGATTCGAATCATTCCCATTGTGGTCGTGTTCAGGAGTTGGCTTCCTCCACTTGGCATGTGGGGCACCAAGATCGTGCAGACCTTTCAGATTCCATGGGAAGCATTCGGGAAGCATCCTCGGCATCCCCTGTATCAACTGCCCTTTTGCTCATCCAGTGCTGTAGCATCAAGTAGCAATAACCACTCGGTGTAGTGACATCGGACTCTTTTTGTGCAGTTGTTTTTTCAGTTCGGCTTTCTGCTGCAACCTCAAATGACTCAAATGCATGAAGATTTCAGGAAACTTGGCAACATCCAAAATTTTGCAGTTCAATTGCTGACAGGCAACTTAGATTACTGTAATGGGTTTCTTTGACCTGAATTTGTGAACAGCCATTTGATAGGGTCTTCCCATGTCTTGTCACATTCAGAGCGCTGTCCAAATCTAGGCCACTGCAAGGCTGCCGGTCGTCACCATCGCTCAGAGGTTCTCTGTGACACTGCATTGCAAAGTATTGCATTGCCTTGGCTTCTGTGGTCATGCTCGGTTCCTAAGCACACCACCGCATTAAGTATATATACTTGATGTGACGATGTACAATGTTTATAAATTTCTTCAAGTTTGAAAAAATATCTTTGTCTTCCATTTTGACACAATCTCTTCCAATAGTCAAGTGGAAGACCTGACCTCTGTGAAGAAAACCACAGTTTCGGCGTCGTGTCCTGTCATGGCACACCTTGCGTAGTGGACAGTAGATTTCCGCAATGACTGACACTCAAAATCTCGGCAGTCCATTGTCACTTGACAGATTGAAGTCCTGTAACCTTGTGGCAAAAACAATTGCAGCTTTATGCAGTCCTACAGTGTGTAAAGCCACATGAAGTAGCACTGTGCTAGCATCGTGCAGCATCACTGTATTGCGATATTGTCAGAGGGAGTCAGCACTGCAGCAGGGGCAGGGCTAGCTTGACACAGCTTTCGAACTGTTCGAGACATGGCCAAGCGCAAAAGACCAGCGTCGGCATCGCGGCCGAAGACACAGTGCACAGTGGCGCCCTTGGTGGATGCCGTGGCACCTGCTGTGGATGGCGTGGTGGATGCGATTGACACTCTGCCCTTGAAGACGGCCGGTCAACAACTTTCTCGACAGGTTCTGACAGGAAGGCTGCCAGGTTTCATGAGCTACGTACTGCAGGCAAGGACGGATATTTTGGATTTGAAAATAAAGGCAAGGGGTTCTATGATAGTGCAGCAGTTGAGATTTCAGAATGATTTTATGATAGTTCTATGATACTTCTCTGGGCGTCTGAACTTTTGAGTGAAAGTCTTCGGCGGAGTTGGTCTCCCAACATGACTGGAAGTTTTGACCAACCCAGAAAAGCAACTAACTTCTCACCAACTCATCTTCCCTACAGAACCGCCCAGAGTTCAACAAAAGCCTCCCTAGATCATCTCGGAGCCTTCCTGTCCACAGGCTCCTATCAAATCATTCAACCCAAAATGATCTCCAAAACCTCACTCCATTTTGCGCTGAAGACTGCTTGAACCTCTGTCGCATGATGATGATGATGATGATGATGATGATGATGATGATGATGATGGTGGTGATGATGATGATGATGATGATGGTGATGATGGTGACGATGACCGTCGGTACCGTCATCAACATCATCATCACCACCTTCATCATCGTCATCATCGCCGTCGTCATCATCATCACCACAACCACAACCACCACCACCACCACCATCGTCGTCATCATCGTCATCATCATCATCATCATCATCATCATCATCGTCCATCGTCCATTGTCCATCGTCCACCATCCATCATCCATCATCCATCATCCATGATCCATCACCCATCATCATCATCATCATCATCACCATCATCATCATCATCATCCTCATCATCATCATCATCGTCATCATCATCATCATCATCATCATCATCCTCATCATCATCATCATCATCATCATCATCGTCATCATCATCATCATCATCATCCATCACAATCCATCATCATCCATCATCAGCCATCATCACCATCATAAACACCATCATCATCATCATCATCATCATCATCATCATCATTGCCACCATCATCATCCATCATCACCATCATCATCACCATCATGATCATCACCACCACCATCAACATCATCATCATCATCATCATCATCATCATCATCGTCATGATCATATTCGTCCATCGTCCATCGTCCATCGTCCATTGTCCATCGTCCACCATCCATCATCCATCATCCATGATCCATCACCCATCATCATCCATCATCATCATCATCATCATTGTACTGAGCAGCATGAGTGTCATCATCATCGTCATCATCACCATCATCATCATCATCATCATCCATCATCATCATCATCATCATCATCATCCATCACAATCCATCATCATCCATCATCAGCCATCATCACCATCATAAACACCATCATCATCATCATCACCACCATCATCATCATCATCATCATCATCATCATCCATGGATAAAGTCCGATTCACGAACTGCACGCGATTCAAAAACTCCGATTCAGGAACTCCGATTCAGCAACTCCTGCGGTTTATGAACTTCATAGGGAGCCGGTTCACGAACTCCGGGTCAGCCCGATTCACGAACCCTAGGGGCTCGATTCAATAATTACCGGGGGCCCGATTCACGAACTCCAGGGGCCCGATGCACAAACTCCAGACTCCAGGGATCCGATTCAAAAACTCCAAGGGCACGATTCACGAACTCCAGGAGCCCGATGCGCGAACTGAAGCATCCATGCTGAAAATGATTTACAATAACATGTTTTTCTTTTCAATATTGAATTTTTCCCCCGCCCCAGCCTTCCAAACCAGGAGTTCATCCATGCTGACAATGACAGTTTTTTCTTTTCAGTCTTAAAATTTTCCCCCGCCCTGGCCTTCCAAACGCAGGGAAAATCCTTGCTGGCAAAAACATGTTTGTCTTTTCAATCTTAAAATTTTCCCCGCCCTGGCCTTCCAAGCCCATGGTCTCATCCATGGTGACAACAAAATGTTTTCCTCTTCAATTTGAAAATTTGTTTCCGCCCTGGCCTTCCAAACCCATGGTTTCATCTTTGCTGACAATGAAATTTTTTCTTTTGAATCTTAAAATTTTCCCCCGCCCTAGCCTTCCAACCCCATGGTTCATCCATGCTGAAAAGGGCATGTTTTTCTTTTGAATCTTCAATTTTTGCCCCGCGCTAGCCTTCCAAATCCGTGGTTTCATCCATGCTGACAAAAACATGTTTCCCTCTTCAACCTTAAAATTTTCCCCCGCCCTAGCCGTCCAACCCCATGGTTTCCTCCATGCTGACAATGACATGTTTTTCTTTTCAATCTTAAAATTTTCCCCCGCGCTAGCCTGCCAACCCCATGGTTTCACCCATGCTGACAATGACATGTTTTTTTTCAATCTCAAAATTTTCCCAGGCCCTAGCCTTCCAACCCCATGGTTTCATCCATGCTGACAATGACATGTTTTTTATTTCTCTCTTACAGTTTTCCCGCGCGGAGCCTGCTCAGCGTGGACGCGTGGACAGCTTGTCTAATGGCCCGTCCATGCGATTGTGCGCGGCGGAATGTCAGTCTTAGGTTCGAAAGAATAGAGCATATGTTTCAAAGGAACTTTTCTCGCCGATATGTCTGTTTAGAAATGGGATTCTGAGACTCCGTTTTCTGAAGTGAAGTGGTCGATTCAAATATGCGCAGCTGTGAAATAGCCGAGTCTTGAAGATCGATCGGATCGTCCCAAAAATTTCAAGAGTATGCTCTGCGGCGCGCCCAGGCAGAAACTGACCTGCAACCATGCGTAGCATGCGCTGGCTACTGGTTTGTGATCCTCTGCGAGCATGCGCCGTCCAGACACTGAATACCGACGCCGGCGAACGCTGTGGATAAACTTGCCGCGGGGCCTCTGTCAACCTTATGACGGAGCGACTCCCTGTTCTGTTTTAATTAGAGCTCTGTCTTGGACAGCTTCTGAGGGCTCACTGATTTGCGAAAGTCAGGGTGATCGCTCTGCGGCTGGTGGCCGGCCTATCTACCACAGCGCCCACGGAAGCTGCGCTGTTGAGTGCGCAGGCCTGAGATGTTGCTTTTGCCAAGCTTCGAAAAGCGTTTGAGGCTGACTCCTTCAAAAGAAATTTCAGTGCCTTGCTCACGGTAGAGTCTCATTCCATGAGCCTCCAGGAAGCAAAGAAGTTCGAGGTAGTGCAAGTCGTGCGTGGGTTGCGCTTGCGCCCATCGCTCCCGATGTCCAGTCTGCTGGCAAAGAGAAATTTGCAAAGCTGGAGTTGACGAGAAAATCTTGTGCTGTAGCAAGACTGCGCGCTACGATTGGGGCGGAGAAAACAGTGAGCGTGGTCTGTCAGATACATCTATGATACAGTCAGTGTTTCCATTGTTTCTTTTCCATTTATCAATAGATATGTTTCAGAAAAAGTATGTTTATTTCAATTTATCCACACACACGCACACACACACACATATATATATATATACGCAAATATACATATATATTTATTTTAATATCGATATACACAAATACATATATATTTCAATTTTTCAAAAACATTTCAAGAAATCAATAAATACTTAAATAAATGAATGAATACACAAAGAAAAATAAATACATAAAGAAATAGATAAAAAATCAATAAATGAAAAAACGAATAAATATGTAAAGCCATAAATAAGTCAATAAACCAATCCACCAATAAACAAAAATATTCGCATAAATTAGCCAATTAAAAAAGAATAAAACTAAACAAATGACTAAATAAGAAAAAAACAAAGAAATCAATAAATGAACCAAAAAAATCAATCAAGCAATCAAAAGAAGGAAAGAAAAAATAAATAAATGAAAAACCAATAAATCAATCAATCAATACATAAATTAGATAAATAGATAAATCAATAAAGCAGTCGTTAAAAAGATAAATTTGCCAATTAACAAATAGATAATTGATTAAATGAAAAATAAATAAGAAGATAAACAATAGAGAAATGAACATATATATCTATGTACATAGATATATATATATATATATATATATATATATCTATGTACATATATAGATATGTACATCAGTACATTTATAAATATGTGTACATGTATAAGCGCGTATTTTTCGAATCTGCCCTGTGCTCGCGCGGCCTATCGTGCTGCAGCATCATGGTGCGTTTTTCCTTCTCCCCGATATCGTTGCCTACATCGTTTCCGGCCACCCAATCGCCTTGCCTGGGTGGACCGTAGCGCTTGCTAAGGCGAAAAATCCATTGGGCGGAGCAGAGAGACAGCCAGATGAGATTTAGCGCGTTGCTGTCGCATGCTGTTCCATCCACTGGGTCTGGGACATTCATGTGTTGGTATTCAGAAGCCAGCTGGTGTAGATTTGTGTCAGAGCCAAGGCATCACTGAGAGCAAATTGTTGGCTGTGCTGGATACAATTGCGAGAAACAATTAATCGTAGTTTCGCAAGCGAGCCGGTCACCGGTGTGTGCAGTGGCCATACAACGGTCATAGGCTTCGGTTGTGAGAACATGAAGTGACTAGCAAGAAATAGTGACGTCCGACAATGTTTTTTGCAATCGTTTGCGGTGAAATATTTTAACGGGTTTGTTGAATTGCAGTATGGTGGTGAGCAATTTTCATTTACAACCATAATCAGTTCACTAATAATGAAGAAGTTGGTTTATGTGAGGCTATGACCATGAACATATAAGGGTTCTGTAAGTGAAATATGATTCATCAACCATGATGAACCATAAATCATCCAGCCTTACTATTGAATCATCCGCCGGATTAATCATTAACCATCATTAATCATCATAAACTACCAACTATCCTCCCTGGAGCCACTTGCCCTCCCCTCCCCCCGCTCTGGCGGCCGCTCTTTGCTTCGACGTGGAGCTGATCTGCGCGTCTTGCTTGCGCTGGCGCGTTGAGCAGGATCTGAGACATTGTTGGTAGACAAGTTGTTAAATAAATAATGATGAAAGATAATAACCATCGCAATTTTCGCACACCAGTGCCAGGGGACCAAGAAGCTAGTCGCAACTGCTATTTCATAGCGCGCGGAATTCCATCAGTGGCTCTGCCGCCAGACATCCCAGCTTCTTTAGGAGCCCCAAAAAATCCATCAGTGGCCTTAGCGTTTAATTTTCTAAGAATAGTGGTGGAGGTCATAGTAGGGGTGTCAGGAATCATCCTCATAGATAGCCTTGGGAATCGATAGTCATCACTGTGGCGCATGCTACCAGTACATCCAACATCGGGATCCGCTAGGCCAAGTTACAGCTACGCTGCTTTCAGGTCCCATATCCGTAGGCATCTTCAGCAACATTTTGGTCTTGCAGATCTCATCGATGTTCTTGGTGAAGAACGCATTCAGAAAGTCTTGCAGAAGTTCATGGTCAGATAACTGGGCATTGGTATTCCCATCCTTCATGTTCAAAATGACATCAGGCAAATGGTTGATGGGTGTAGAAATCTCACAGGTTTGACAAGTTCCTTAGAATCTTGATAAGTCATCGTGTTTTCATTATGCGTTCTGTTGATGAGCCCAATCTCTTCCAAGATCAGCTTTTGCGTCTGCTGGGCTGTCATGGCGGCGCCGAGGAACGCAACAGTGGAGCCGGGAAGGTTCGGGTCTTGGGCAATGGCTCCAGGGCCCCCTTGCTCCCGACTATCATCGTCCCATCATCATCACCGCCACCACCATCATCATCATCATCACCATCATCATCCTATCAGGTTAAGATGACCCACGGAAACCATTACCCTCCGATCGCTGCGTTTTAGCAGCCTGAAACTTTGCAAAGTGGCGCTTCATTGAACACCACTAACTGAAAAGTGCCTAAATGTGATGAGAATATATTCGATCAGTTCTTGAATCGCTATCTCAGCCCGTCATTGGCAATTGAATCGCATCTCAGCCCTTGATAATTGATAATGAAATCGGGCTATCATAGTGAAAATGCGCGCATTGTTGATCATCGATCCCTAGAAAATATTTATGGCCAACTCGAGTTGTCGAATAAGCGGGTCCCAGTTCCCGAGTCCAAAGGTCCAAGTTGTATAGGAGTGACCCTGCCCGAATGGTCAGATCCGACGGTCCGACTTGACGAATCAGATGGTCCGAATTTCCGAAGCCGACCCTCCCCCCGAGTTACCGAATCCGACGTCGAAGTTGCCGAATCTGCCCCGCGCCGAGTTCCCGAATCCGACCCCCCCCGGGTTACCGAATCCGACGGTTCGAGTTATCGAATCCGACGGTCCGAGTTGCCGAATCCGCCCCCCCCGAGTTACCGAATCCGACGGTGCGAGTTATCGAATCCGACGGTCCGAGTTACCGAATCCGACCTCCCCCCCCCCAAGGTACTGAGCGAGTTACCGAATCCGCCGTCGAAGTTGCCGAATCCGCCCGCCCTGAGTTACCGAATCCAGCCCCCCCGAGTTCACGAATCCGACGGTCCGAGTTTTCGAATCCGACGTTGACCATCATCCATCATCATCCATCATCACCCATCATCATCATCATCCATCATCCATCGCCCATCATCCATCATTAAAAATCATCGGAGTCATCATCCATCATCATCATCATCATCATCATCATCATCATCATCATCACCATCCCTCATCATCATCATCATCATCATCATCATCATCATCACCATCATCATCATCATCATCATCATCCATCATCATCATCATCATCATCATCATCATCATCATCATCATCATCATCATCATCATCATCCATCATCATCATCATCATCATCATCATCATCGCCATCATCATCATCATCACCATCATCCATCATCATCATCATCATCATCGTCATCATCATCATCATCATCATCATCGTGATCGTCATCGTCATCGTCATCATCATCATCATCATCATCATCATCATCATCATCATCATCGTGATCGTCATCGTCATCATCATTATCATCGTCCATCGTCCATCGTCCATCGTCCTCGTCCTCGTCACCGTCATCATCCTCATCATCATCATCATCATCACCATCATCATCATCATCGCCCATCGTCCATCAACCATCGTCCATCGTCCATCGTCCATCGTCCATCGTCCATCGTCCATCGTCCATCGTCCATGGTCCATCATCCATCATCCATCATCCTTCATCCATCATCCATCACCCGTCATCCATCATCCATCCTCCATCCTCCATCCTCCATCCTTCATCGTCCATCCTCCATCCTCCATCCTCCACCCTCTGTCCACCATCCTCCATCCTCCATCATCCATCATCCATCATTCATCATCCATCATCCATCATCCATCCTCCACCCTCCATCATCTATCATTCATCATCCATCATCCATCATCCATGATTCATCATTCATCATTCATGATTCATCATTCATCATTCATCATTCATCATGCATCATTCATCATTCATCATTCATCATTCATCATCCTTTTTCCATCGTTCATCGTTCATCGTTCAGCGTTCATCGTTCATTTTTCATCAGTCATCATTCATCATTCGCCATTCATCATTCATCATCCACGGTCCCGAGTCCATCGTCCATCATCCATCATCCATCATCTATCATCCAACCTTCATTTGCAGAGATGCAGCGTGAGGCGCAGGAGAGGTCACGACTGAGAAGGGAGAAGCGGAAGTCATATGTAACGCTTTGATTTTGCACAACATACAGCAGAGAATCAAAAAATGTTCATTGACAAGTGGACTTGGAAACCTTTTTTCGAGAATCATTTTGTACAGGAACATGTTTTGTAATTTTAGATGCAGGCTAACAGCATTGATGCAAACCTGTCTTCAAACGTTCGATGAAGATTTTTGCATCGCATTCCTTAGCCTTCTTGACTGTGTGCTCTACCACCGGTACTCTGCATTTGAAAATTGCTTTGGTAATACATCAGATGTTGCGGCAATCGAGACTAGAAACCTGCCATTATGTAGTGCTTTCCTCCATCTCTTTAGCTATGATTGCAACATTTTTATCGACTGCTTTGCAAAGCGTTGCTCCTCAAGTGTTCAACTCTTGGTGAACTTTGTTGCATCACAGCGTGCCTTTGGCTTAGTTGTAGAACCAATGAAGCAACT
Organism: Symbiodinium kawagutii; assembly: GCA_009767595.1. Classification (NCBI taxonomy): domain Eukaryota; class Dinophyceae; order Suessiales; family Symbiodiniaceae; genus Symbiodinium; species Symbiodinium kawagutii. The sequence goes on from VSDK01015095.1 coordinate 60,606, forward strand.
TATTATCAAATGGAGGCGTCCTCTTCGCAATCATGGGCAAGGGCAGCGAGAAGATGAAAACCCAAACCCTTCTGAGGTCCTTCCCTCCCATGTAGCATTCACCATCCCTTCCCGCCTTTTTCAGAGACCAGGCTCCATCAATTCCATCAAAGTTTATCACTGCATCCACCATGTTCTTCAAAACCGTGGTCCCGAGCTGGCAGATGACTGCGTGGTTTCGTTCAGGTAATGATGCAGTGTTGAATCATCTTGGTTTCAGCCGATAACAAACTGATGGTTACGGGGAATCGAAGGGTTGCCATGGTTCCCGACCACATCTGACCACTGATGTAGTCAGAAAGGTGGTGGCTAGTCGATCGCCAGAAATTGCGAGCATCATCCAGGATTTGTTACGGCCTGCTTTAAGACTAAATGAAGAGAGATTGTCAACGGCTGGCCTTGTTCATTTTGTGTTCAAATGCACGCAGTGCACTTGGTCAGACACAAAACTCAATGAAGGCAATGGCAAGGTCTGGCAGAGGTGAGGAAAGATGGCAAAAAAGATTCACCAACTCTGGTACAGGGAAACTGACGATTCTTTAGTAGAGCCATGATGCATTTCTTTGAATAGATGCACCTGTCCTCTCTCAGATCCTGCCTGCTGTGGCTTCCTCTGAGCAAAAAGCGGAAGGACTTCCACCACTTTTCATACTTCAAACTTCTATGCTTCAGCCCTCTATTCACCTCTATCCACGTGAGCCCATGCCTTGCTGCACTTGCTGCAAGTTGCGCCAGGAAGGCCAGGCAGTCCATTTCGAGAGCTCGGGCCACGCAGATTTAGCTGCAGAACGACCCATGCGCTTGGAAACACTTTTTCGCCTCTACTCCCAGACGACACTTGATCATAGTTCCAAGTCAGCGATTTCTGCGAGAACTGGAAACTTCAAAAGTTCAAACTTGGAAACAGTTCAAAGATGTTCAAAGTAGCTCGGAAGCTCAGTGAAGATCTCAGGAAACCATTCCTGGTGGTTGGCTTCCTGATCCTTCACGAGCGTGGCCTTGTGGACTTGCACGACCCTGTTTCCAAGTTCCTGCCAGAGTTCGAAGCTGCAGTAGTTGGTCCCAAAAGGCGCAGTTCGCCATGTTTGCTCGTTTTCAACGTCGTGAATGGTAAGGATTCGGACCGTGCACTTGGTAACCCGTGGCAAAAACATAGCTGCCCAAATCTAGCAGTGGCAATGCTTGGATGTTTGCAGTATCATTGGAGGATACGAGTGCTTCGGTGATTGCGTTGTTCCACGCAGAACCGATTTTAGAATCTGAGGGGAGGTTTGATGGATGTGCAGCATAGTATTCTATTTACCAACCATTGCATCAATCAACCCGTCGTATGAATGCTTGATCAACCATCAACCACTGACGAATTGTGATCAACATATCAAGTGGTGACCTTAATTCATTTGCATACCTTTTTTTCATTCATTTTTCAAGTGTTTTTTTTCATTTATTTTTCTACTTCTCTGTTGAGATCGAGTTCCAAGGGATCCTGTTGGGGATGCCAGGCTGCCCTTGGTCCGACCCATTTCCGTCCATGATCTCTTGGCGCACACGAGTGGCATCGGCTTTGGCCCTGGCTTTGGCTACGAAGCTGAAAACAGCTATGAAACCAGCTATGTTCCCTTGGTGCGCCAGGCTAGTGGAAGCTGTTTGCAAGGATTTTGACCGGTGATGGGCTAACTGTGGTCCAGTGAGTCAATGGATCCATTGTCTTGGCTTGTCAGGTAGACATGGGGGAGATCACATCCTTGGCAGAGTGGTGTCAAGAGCTGGCGAAGGTTCCACTAAGGTGGGGCACCGATTGTCTTGGGCCGATGCTGGACGGTCATTCTGTGCACACATCATTCTATGCATACAATCATGTGTGTACTCTGCAGCAGAATTACCATTTCTACTGCAAGCAAATCTGTCCATTTTTTCGACACCACACATCATTCTAAGTAGGAAGGACATTGCGTGATGTGCGCAATTTGTCGAAGGTTCCAACCTGGAAAAGACTGGGGCTACGGCTACAGTTCTGATGTCCTCGGCCGACTGATCGACGCTTTTCTGCATCAGCCGCGGGTAAGACTTTGGATGATGAGAGTACATCAGCTTGGATCTTGGTTGATTGAGTGATTGATTGCTTCATTTAAGTGTCATGTCATAATCAACAGAACATTTCAGGTTTTGTTGCCAAGTATCATGACTCATGCCACCACTGGCATCCCCATCAATTGGCACGATCGGATTGGCGGCCAGCTGGCCATGCCTTTGTGCTGTCTACCTGTGTAAAGCTGTCAATAAGTTGTTTGAACTCAGCTACCATGTTCAAAATGCGAGAAATCAATGGCTCTCACAACAGCACTCTGGACTTCCACAACAGATTAAATGAGTTTAGGTGAAATAGCGCAGTTCAAGAAGCAGAGTAATAGTGTGAATAGTACCGCTTGCTTGCACTTGCACTGTTTGACAAGCACTCGTGTTGACACTCCTCATTCAAATCTCAGTTTGCAGAAAATACAGCGCACTCTTTGATCAATGAAATGCAGCAATCTAATAGTCAAGCCTTGAAGCATATTATCATCCATTTCATTGCGGATCTTCATCTGCTTATCTCTTAAACCTGGGCTGTCACTTTTAGACCGGAGTTCCAGCTCCGAATCTTTCAGTCCTTTCAGAGATTGCTTGGACACTCCATGTGTGTCTGCTGTGGGAAATTTTAAAAACTATTCTTTATTCTACATGAAGATACCATCCTTCCTCATCTTTCTATACGCGAGGCAGTGAGGGAGTCTCTAGCACTTTCATCTCATTGGCAACCAAGATGTGGTTGAAAGCGGATAGGAAACCTAGCCAGTTTGCCGTACATGTGCAAACTGTGAACCAAGGGTTTCAGGTTCCGACTGCCTGTCTGGGAACATTCGTAGTACATCCAAGTCATTGAACTCGTTTAACTCATTGATAATATAAAGAAATGGCTTCACTTTGGGGTCCAATGCCTCGCACGTCAGTGTCCAACTGATTCCCCTGTGTGTCACATTGCTCCTGCAACACTACAGGAAGTGGCAGCTGAAAAACCTTTAGACCAGTTTCTTCGTTGCGAAATCTTGGAGCCTCTGAAATTGACCAAGACCTTCTTTCAAGTACCGAAGGGCCAAGCGGGTGACTTATCAGCTCTCTACAAGAGAGAACCCTGGCATGGATGCAGTAACTTGTCAAAAGCGATGGGAAGTGGCATCTATTTTTTCCCATATTTTTTTTTGTACTAAAAATCAATCTTTTCGTGCAACCATATTCTTTCTTCTTCATTTGCTGTGCATCGTTGTGCGTGGCTGTTGCTGTTGCCGTTGCTGTTGCTGTTGCTGCATGTTCTGCATCTGAGTTGGCATTTTGCTGCTTTTGCTTGGACTAGAGGAAGCAATCTTTGCAGTATCAAGCAGCATGCATCGTAGGCAAGCGTGTGCACTTTGTTACAGCAGATGTGGGTGGTAGCGGCCTTCTGGAGAATGCAGCACGGCGTGTCCTTGCAAAGCCAAACGTTGACCCTTCCTCCGTCTTTGCTTCTGAACATTCGGTGTTTTTGGAAGGGCAAACGATAACGAAACAGGCAGGACGCTGCTGGTGGGAGATCGTCTGACCGAGCTGTGAATTGATCTGCCTGTCAGCGTCTTTTCTGCGAATTGATCCCACCGAATCCAACCTTGGCTCAACTTTGGTCCACAGGTGACGCAGGGTGGAGGCTGTGTTTGCAGCATCGCTGGCGGTTTGGCCTCTAGGCTGCGGGCTGTTCTTTTTTTAGAATCTGCGAGGACACCTTGCAACGACCGCCGTTTTGAGAGGGATCAATTGCAGAAAAGCAATGATTGCTGCCACGGTTCAGACACAGTGACATATTAAATACTGGATGAATTATTCTGTATGTAGTGCAATGTAATGTGATGTAATGGACTGGACTGGAATGGGATGTCACGTACTGTCATGTCTAATGATACATTGCGTAATGTGTGTAGTGTCAGTGTCCTACGGCCATGGCATGTTACGTTGAAACTAATGTCATCGCTACTTCCAAACGAAAAGGGCAGAGTCTTGTCAGTATGATTTTAAATGCCAGAGTATCATGGATATTTCTAGAAGGCGTAGGATTGCATAGTTGAATCGCATAGTTGAATCACGATGAACCTGCAATTGTTCACAGTCTGCAAATTAGGTTTTATCACTGTTTGATCAATGGCTTGACCAAAGGTCAGCAACCTGCACGACTGCGGCCGCTTTTTCACTATGCTGGTGAATGAGGGTGAAGTGGATGGCGTTCGACTTCTGTCCCCGGAGAGCGTCCAGCTCCTGCGAAGAGATTGGCTAAATGACTTCACCAAGGAGAAACGAAGGCACGACCTGCAGCAGCCTGCTTTTCCCTGTCGCTGCCTTGCCCACCCTGTGTCTCAGCAGAAGGCTGTGTATTTTCTTCCGAGATGGAAGATGACCAAAGTTTGATTATTGTTAGATGTTTGTGTTTTTTTGGAGTTTTTCTCGTGAAGTCTGCTAGCCTAAGAGCCGACGTTTGGCAGAGAAGTGGGACATGGCAAACATTTGCTTTTCATTTTCTGATTTCTTTGTTGCAGTCCCTCCCATACTGATGCATTCTGCTTCCAATTGGCCCTGTCATTGTGCAAAGCGACTTCTGCCCAAGGCAGTGACTTACATAAACCCAGCCGTCGCAATTTGTAGTGGGTTCAACAGCTCGTCCGAATTTGTTTTATAAACTAATTGCCACACCCCAGCGGATCACATCGAGGCAGGATAGTTTTCATTGTGACGAATCGACACCTGACCTTTTTAGGGTAAAGTTCTGCCTTCACGCTTCATGAATATGTTCAGCTCATCGTGTTTACTTGTCGCATTTGCTCGGTTTAGTCATTTGACCGTCGACGCCCTTTAACAACTTCTTCATTGACAGGTGGGCTTAGCGTTCGAAAACGTCAGTTTTCAGAAGTATGTCATGTTATTTGATGCGTGGTATTTGCACACAACATGAAATTTTGGATTTTGTTTTGCTGTTCTTCCACAGCAAATCAGATAGATATCTGGGGCAACCATTCTACAGGGTGAATCAGGGAGAGCCAAGAACAAGCAGATCCTAAAATCCAAATTTCCAAACTCTGACTCTGAAAATCTTTTTTATTCGAGCTCTTATTCTTACTCTCACTTATACTCAGACTCTTCAAAGCAATGGATGAGAGCATTGGAGGGCCATGGTTTGCATAGCTGCCACCCGGTGCCAGGCAACCACTCTGGGTTTGGAACGCGCCGGGCATCGGTTTCTCGCCTCTTGGTCAAATCGGTGTCCATGTTCAGAAAGGCGCCACAGTTCCCAGACAGACTCCGGGCGCCCGACTTGGTACTGTGCATTGGGGTGGAGCTGGTGGTTCTGGATACATGCTGACTCTTGGATTCACACGGATTTGCATCCTTTTTTATATCTTTTGTTTATATCTTTTATATGCTTTCTGTATATTCTTGTTCGAAAAGAATGTATCTCTCTTTTCTTTTCTTCGGATGGGTTGTTGCGTGATGTTGGATTTATGGGAAGTGGCCAAGAGCTACGAGGAGCAGCCAGCAGACTTACTATCGATAATCCGTTCTGACACTTCTTGGAGCAAACCATGGCTCCATTTTGCTTGAAGGATGGGGATTGTTAGTGGCAGATGATGTACCAATTAACGTGGGTCTTATGATGTCTTATGTATATTTTTTCTGCACTGTCGCCAGAACACTGAAGCATTGAAATTCATTCCCTGCATCACATGAACGATGGCTTTGGAACTGTGTGAGCTGTGTGAGCATCCAAGGGATTGGGAGCATCGCTTGGTGGTCCTCACCTACACAGGTTGCGTTTTTGACACCGGCACACAGAAGGCAGGAGTTCTCGGAGTTCTCGACATATCACATATCACGCATTATCACGCGACAATTCTTGAAAACTGCAAGTCTAAGAATGTAAATATCATTGACAGGGGACAAAATGGATCGCATCCCACTTAAGGTGCAATTCTGTAATAGCAGCTAGCGATAGTGAAATTGCTTCCTTCCAATTTGTTCAGCAGTGTTGTCACTCTGTAATTGCATTTGTTTCTGCAGAATCCTTGCGTTTGCAGGCCATGTGGCGTGCGGCCTATGGTGCTCTGAGAAAGCACAAGAGACGAAAGAGGGCGGCGTCCTAATAGCTTCACACTGCCTTGATCCCATGAAGCCTGGTTTGGCAGCAAAACTAATTGGTCGGAAGCTTTCAGTATGCCCATTCTTCCAACTTGAATGGTACTCTCAACAATGAATTTCTCTAAACTAGCGGCCGTGGCCATGGTTTCTGATCGAGCAGCTGCTGCCGTCGAGAAAGATCACAGAAGCAAAGAACTTCTGGATCTATTTTCACAGGATTTCCTTTTCTGAGGGGAACTGTTGCAAAGGACAGCAGAGACGTTCAGCATTTTAGCGAGATTGCCTGCACCTGGCATGGCCATGAGCCAGGCAATTTCTCGAGGGGTCTTAGAATGACGTCAGGTGTCATTGCCTTACACGTGGGTTTCCTGCTTGTGCAGGAGCAGAAGGTCAAAAACACACAGCGGAGAGTACAAAAGTTGGCTAAGCTCCCCAAGCTTCAACAAAAATACAAGTAACAGGTGTACAGCATCAGTCTACAGCTGACAAACTACGGGGATAAAATCATGGTCAAGTCAAGAAGTTGCTATGAGACACCAGCTTGCTGTAGCTTGCCTGGGCGGGTTTGCTCCGCAGGTCGTTTGAGAAGCCTGGAGCAGGGAGTCTCAGGATAGCGAATGCGTGCCTTACTGGAATGTAACAATCATTGGTAGGGCGCAGGTACTGCTTGGGTATGGCATCATAGAAGTGGTCATTTCCCGAGGTATTCAATGAACAATTCAGTTCTTGGGATGTGCACCCCACATGGCTGGCTCTATCCAGAACTCGCAGAACAAAGAAAAGAGCTTGTAGTGCAGGAGTTGATGGTTGGTCAAGATGTTCGGCGGATGATTC
>VSDK01015095.1:67747-78696 GCA_009767595.1 Symbiodinium kawagutii
TGCTGAAACTATAGGATTGCGAGTGCACAACCAGAGGCATCAACATGGACATGACAGTGCTCAGAGATTCAGAGATCAGCAAGCAAAACCAACGAAGTCAGCTTTCCTTCAAGAGAAACTAGACCAGGTCCCTGCACTGTGTGAAGACGCACGGAGGCCCAAAGGAGTTTTAGAACCGTGGCAAGTGTGCAATCGTCGTCAAGGTACTCTTGTGGAATACCAACTCATAGCCAATGATTTTTCTTTGACGCTTGCTTTTGATACATTTGCACAAATATGAACAAATTCCAAAGACATATGCGATGGTTTTTCATGCCTCTGGATTTCACTAGATTCTACTTGTACATTGCAAGCCGGGAAGACCTGACTTACACTTCAAGAACTGCAAAGAACAAATCCGGGTTGTTGGACGCCGAGCTCTAACCTCGCTGACCTGAGTTTTTTTTAGGGCACAACCTTGGAAAACTTGGACTAAAACTGTCGTGGAGAGAAAGTCAACGAGCTTTGTGGCGTTTGGAACTTTCTCGGAGACTGGACGAATCTGTGAACGCTGTGAGAAAAGTGAACCTTACATCAAAATCATGAAACTGCACCAATGATGTGTGACCCTTCCACCAGATACCCCAAGAATCTATGACTGAAACGAAGCGAGAATCTATGAACCTCACCCTCAACTAATCAGTGACTCTCACCCCGAGCAAAATCAAATGCCGACGGACTCGGCCAATGTGAGCACTCCCACAGCCGTTCAAATTGCAACCTTTCTTCCCTCAAACCTGTAACCTTAGTGGAACCCTTTTCCCACCTTCATTCCTCATGGTCCTTCTTCTCAGCGGATGTACCCTCAGCGGAGCACCAAAAAGCAATCCACCAGCGCTCCGTGAAATTGCGACCTGGTAAAACTACTGCACGAACAAAGGAACCCGGTAAGGGAAACAGTTCGTCCGTGGCAAACTTCTCAAGTGGACTTGATCAAGAAACTCATACAACAAATCCGTGAGGCAAGGTTTCAATGACACAAAGCTGTTTCCAAGCCCACCCGAGGCCTCACCCTTCCTTTCCCAATGCTGGCTCTACTGTCTCGGAACCTGGGGCCCACCCTGATTCACGTTTGCCGGAACCATGGTTGAAGGAATCCTCAAAGGATGGGACCCACCCGGGAACCCTTGGGAAGCCTTGGGGATACCTTTGAAGAGATAAGGCCATGCCTAGCTTTTGTTGACCCTGCTTGACAGTGCTTGACAAGCTTGACAATGCTTTACAATGCTTTACATGTTTCGTTAGGACACAGTTAGATACAATTGGAACATGTTGAACAGCTCTTGGAATTCTGGCCCCTTTCACATCCTTTCACCCAGGTGCAGCGAGAACTCTTGGGGAGGCTCTGAGGCAAATGTCGCTAAGATGGGTCATGGAAAGTGATGGGGGTCTACGACGTACAACTTGGTTTGAGTAATAATTCATGTTTCGATCAGCTACAGTTTAGTTTGACCAGATGGGCTGTTGGAGCTCTGCTGCAAGCAGCATCAGCATTTGAGGGTGGATCAACGTTGAACTTCTAGATAGCCAACAGACTCGGCACATGTCTTTCATTTTTATTCAACAGCAGTTATCTGAAGCAATTTTTGTTTGGAACATGTCCAGCCATTAACTCATTGCATCTCATTGTCCACTTAGCTGCCATTCAACAGCCCGTAGGCACCCTCAGCGAAGAAGTCTGTGATCTCCACAGGCACTGCATGAGGAACACAGAATGCGGCCGGCATCCATCGCGGAGAAATCTGATCAGCGGAGAATTCCGCAGTGAAATCATATGATCATTTGCAGAGAGTTCTCAGCAAACAGAGAATTCAGCTTGAATTTTATTGGGAGATCAAGTTTGCGGCGTAACATGAACAAATTTGTAATTGTCAGCATGGGCAGATCAATCAAGCTGTTGACTGAGATGATGCTGGAAAACCACGGAACATGTCCAAATTTTGTTGCAAGTGTCCAGGTTCTGAACAGGGTGGCTCAGAAAACCAGTCTGGCATGCTGGCATAGTAGAATTTTGGCCAATGATTGTGTAACATAATGCTTATAGCTACCCCTATAACCATATCAAATTCCCAGTTGCAAACAGATTGTGACTGTTGGTGCATGTAATTGTTATCGTTCTTGTTTTCGGATATATAGATCCAGCAATGATTGTGCAAATCTACTCCAAGAATCGCAGGCACGCAGCGTAATCCCTACCCCTGGCACCCCCCGGCCGTTGATTACAGGCGCCGGGGCTTCCTCACGTAGCTTCCATAGCTTCCCTGACAGCGCAGGTTCCAGCATTGGCCGTCCAGCTGCGCAGTTGGCCGTGAAGAAGCACGTGAGGAACCATGCGGTGTATCAACGCTGGCAGGCTGTCCCGTTACATGTCCGGTTACACGTGCGGTTACATGTCCCGTTACATGTCCCAACCATCCCAACAGTTTTCAAGTACACTTTGAGAGTTGGAAGTGCACAATTTGACCAGGACAATTAGCAGAATTCGTGTGAGAACCAAAGCCTTGGCCCTTCGTGTTTGGCCCACCCAAGCCCGTAAGCTTCTTTGAATTTGAATCGTACTTGCCCGTGGCACTTTGGCTTCAAGCTTCGCTTTTCGCTGTTGTCCTGGCGTTGTTGGGTCATTGGCGATGCCGCGAATTCTTGTGCTTGGGCTGGTCTCATCATGGGATTTGCACAACTTTCTGCCAGTTGCAGTTTCAACCCTCCGTTTGCAGATTGCATTTTTTCAATGCCACTCTTTGATTGATTCTGTTAATGTTTGGTACGCAAAGGGTTACGTTTCCATTGAGGTCCACTTACTGTAGTTTTTTCCTGCGTTGATATCTTGACCTGGATTTGAGGTTTGATCACATCAGCTCCATGTTTCTTCCAGGTATGTCGGCAGCTTAACATTGCCAAAGTCCAGCCCTTTCATCTTGAGAGCCAATTCGGTTAGTTTGGCTGAAGAGAGTCCTTAGGCAATTTCACTTCATCCTGGGTGCATTGCTGTGGACGCCGCAGACGCTAGCAGTGCGACCTGCTAGCCGAACTTTGGCTGCAAAGAATTCTGATGTCGCTGTTGGTTCCTGGCGACCGTGCAGAGTAGCGTAAATGGAATTATTGTGCCAGTATCCTATCGGAGCTTGACATCAGATACATGACATTTGCATACAGATTTGCATCCAGAGTTGCATGCAGATTTATGACTTGCATTCAGATTTGCATAGATTTGCATGGATTTGCATGGATTTGTATGTTGAGGTAGATTGAATGTATCATCAAAGCAGGTCATTACAGCTGAGTTGTCCGTGGGACAATGAGTAGTTCGAACTGCCACTGAGGAGAAGTTGAGCTATTGGACCACCAGGTTCCGGGTGTAGATTCAGTGAAGCAGCGGTCACTTTGAAGCGGTGATGTTTTTCGATGTTTTCACATACGTTCGATATCTTTCGATCTGTTCAATCTCCTGTAATTCCAAGCTGTTCATGCCCTTCGCCAGGTTCAAAGCGCAGTGGCGAGTTGGCAGAAAGCGCCTTGGTTGAAGCGCTTACTGGATCAGTGGGTTAGTTCATTTCTCTGGTCGTACTTTTCAGAAATGTTTTCATAGTCTATCGTCCAATCATTCTGCAGAACATTGTTTTGAGTCTCTGGCAGTCCTTGTTCTTTGTTGTGCAATTCTGATGTCACCGGCTGCACTTTGCTGAAGCTATTTTGGCCAGACAATACCTGGCCAGGTGAGCCGGGCAAGCAAATGCAAAGACGATGAAAAGGCCGAATCCCTTTTGCAGATGCACAGCAAAGAGTAGAAGTAAAGGGTAGACAATTTAGTGACTGTTTGACTAATAAGTCACGGAGCGTGGGAGGCTTGGTCATTGTTTTTCCGAAGGGCACGGAAGTGCATATTCATGCATGTGCCATGCGCTTTCTCATGAACATTCAACACCTACACCTATTCAAGTCTATCCCTCCCTCTCTTTTATTGTAGAGCTATTCTGCTATGGTGCAGAGTGAAGACGATAGCATCACTATGATGCATGTGTGACCGGTTGCCTCGCATTGTACTATGCCTTCTGCGATGGTACGTTTTGGTATGTTATGTTTGATTTGTATCCTTTTTTTGCATGTACATGTGGTTTTGTATGATGCTCATTGCACGGCAGTTCACCCCCGGTGAGGCACCTGATGACCCCTTGCAGGCGCTGGACCCTGTTAATCAGCCGTCCACGTTTCTCCCACGTTGCGCATCGTTGTGCTAAGTGCCACGCGCCACGTGCCAGGCCTGTCCAAAGGAGTGTCCCTTCGCAGCGGAGTTGGCAGATCCTGCGAAGTGATCCACATGTCTCGTTTCATTTCTGGACTGTGGCATCGTATATCACACCACTTATTTGTATTTATTTGTGGAATGCGTATCGCATCTTGAGTGCAGGTATTGCCATTTCAAGTGTGTGAAGCCTGAGGACCGAGTTTTGAAAGATGCAGATGTGAATCATGTAAATCAATCGGGAACCGGGGAGAAATATGAGAAATGAGATGGGACAAGAGATTGAGAGGCGATGCTGTAAAGTTGCCTTTGGATAATCACTTGGCTGTTCAAGTGACATGCTCGATTTGTGCATTTTCTCCTCCGGGTGATCACATTTATGACGAACTAGCTTCGCAACTGGACAGAATTGGCGGTGCCATGTCAGGAATGTGGAACCATGGGAACGCTTCCGAACCAGACCATTCCGGAAAAGAAGAAGGTGACAGAGATGCCTGGCACCACGTTCTCCGTTAGTTAACACTGGCAACAGCAGGTTTAGTGCTAAAGCAATAATATTTACATATTGATATGGTATATCGTATACATATGTAAATATTTGTGGTGTATATATATATATATGTATATAATGACATTTACAAATTAATGGCATTTGCATTTAATAATATATATATATACACATAATTACATACATTGTTATATACCTTGTTATATAGTGATACTGTGTTATACAAATAGTGCCCATTGTGACGCATTCTGGTTTCTTGTTGTTTATTACCCGATTGATTGCTGCTGCTGCTGCTGCTGCTGCTGGTGCTGCTGCTGCTGCTGCTGCTGCTGCTGCTGCTGCTGCTGTTGTTGTTGTTGTTGTTGTTGTGGTTGTGGTGGTTGTTGTTGTGGTTGTTGTGGTTGTTGTGGTTGTTGTGGTTGTTGTTGTTGTTGTTGTTGTTGTTGTTGTTGTTATCGTGGTCGTTGTGGTTGTGGTTGTGGTTGTTGTTCGTACGTTTGTTTGTTTGTTTCTTAGTTTGTTTGTTCGTTGGTTAGTTAGTTAGTTAGTTAGTTCGTTTGTTTGTTTGTTAGTTATATAGGTTGTTTGTTTGTTTTACTTGCTGCCGCTGATGATTCTTGAGCCCGTGGCAGTGCTGTTGACTCCACATGACGACGATCCTCAATATTTCGGTTTTGTTTTAGCGTTGCCTGGGTGTGAAAACCACGAAGCAAACATTGGCAACGTTGCATTGGACATATCATTCTGAAGGCACTTCACTAAGTGTCATGAAGTGTCATGAAGTGCAAAAGCACATTCCTCGACGCCATCCTTACTGCTGCGCTGCCGAGGAATCCTTACTGCCGCTATTGCGAGGTCGAAGCCTGTGCGGAATGCACAACGGGACGGCCAGGAGAAGAAACTGAAGCTGTTGGAAGCCCCAGCTGTTGATGGATCCACCTGGACTTGGATCATCAAGAATAGGACATGCTTCACCAGGCGTAGAGGAGGCCCTCACCCAGATGGCAAAACTAGTGGTAGTTTGTTCATATGGATCTCTGAGTAGTGTTGATGGCAAACCGCAGCAGCAGTTCATGGCGATCGGTAGTCGCTACTGCAGCTAGTCTTCACAGAGGATTAGCCAAGCCGCGCCATTGTGGTGGAACATGCCTGACTAGCACTCAAACAAAGAGAACATGAACTCCTCACATGGTGGCCGATCAAAACCCCCCCTCTTGAGATTTGAGCCAAATGTGACTTAGGCATATTGAAGGGTAGAATATTGGTCGTTTTTTGTGTGGGAAGCGCATGATGACAAGTTTGGCATGATGACAAGTAGACATCAGGATTTTAGGCCCTCACAAACATTGACCTTGGGAAGTGAGTCATAACCCACCTTGTCCATAACCCACCTGGTCTTGATCAAAGACCCGCATAATCCCAGACAGAATCCTGCCCACAACGCACGACCTAACCAGATGTTATAGTGGCAACACAACTTCTCCTTAGCCCAGACATCTCTGTCCAGTGCGAGGTCGAAACTTGCAAAAAATGCATGCCAGGCTACACCTTGTCCTTTGACTGCACAGATGTGGGAATTTGAGCATTCAGTTTGACTACATATGACTATGACTATGACTATGACTATGACTACGTTATAGAACATGAAGTTTTCATAAGAGTCTATTCTTGAACTCAACTGGGGTTGTCTCTCCATGTGTTGGAGGAGCTTTGCTGTTTGAGTTTTGGCAGAGGCTTCTGCAATCAGAAAGATTTTGAGCTTGGCCAACAGATGTTTTCACCATGAATATCCCAAAGCCTTTGAATATTTGAGTGTTCTATGCTCTCCTCGTTTTCAGGAAAGATGAGGGGAAGGACGCATTGGATTGATTCAAACGCTCCTGTGAGAATAGTTCATGTGTCACACCGGACGCAACGCGGGACGCAACGAAACTGCACGTGTAACTTGTGGCGTAAAGCTTTGGAACCTTTGAGTTGGTGGCCGGAGCATCAACCAGTCATTCTATCTCTGTGTCTTATAACCAGTTGCGGTGTGTGTTACCAGTTGCGGTAAATGCTCTTGTTTCACAACCAGTTGCGGTGAATCCATTGCGGTTTCATTGCTTGCCATTGATTGCTGTCGTGTTGCCGTTGCTTGTGCCTTGGAGAGGAGTGCGTGAGTCATGGCGATCGGGTATTCTTAGCATTGGCAGCGGTCGCTGCTGTCGGTGCTGTAGTGGGATTGCACCTCGTCTGAAGTGTCGTAGGAGGTTTCTTTGTAGGGCAACACTGATGAATCATATTGATTTATGTATTTATGTGGGGGGATCAATGAAGCACACATCAATTGGGCCTAGAAAATTTCAGGACTATGACGTTCATTGTTGGACTCAGTCCGAGAAAATGGGTGAAAACACTGTGATGACTCCACCTTTCCAAGCCACTGGAAGGGACTTGTGCAACTGCTCGAATCCCATTTTCAGAGTGTAGGCATGGAGGCAGTTGCATGCGTTGATCAACAGCGCAGAGATTCTTTCGGTTTCCTTGTCACAGACAATAGCAGCTATTCGTGGAGGCAATATGCCACTAAATGCAACTTATAAATACTTTGATCTAGGTCCCGCAACAGAGATACAAATTGCTGAGATGTGGTCGTTGACAACCCTGAATCTGCAAATGGGCTGCCTTTGCTCAAGGATTTGGTTCGCAGTTTTGCAGATGAAACCAAACGTGAACCCGGAGGGCCTGCAGCAACTTGGAAGCAAATCACGAAAACCCGAAAGGTTTGCGTCGTCTGCGTTTGCACACTCGTCCTTTTCAAATGGCCAGAGTATTTTTATTGAACACTTGAGTTATGTGGGAACAGTATTTCTCAGCTTTGGTTACCCTCAGCATCTTCGGTGTTCCAGATGTTTCAGTTCCTCAACAGTCTCATCGAGAGTCTGAACCCAGGTACGGCATGAGCAGCCAGTTGCGTATGATGGTGACTCAAGACCACCATGGAGACGAGGGTCAGCCGTACCCGTTCTTCGGAAAGCTCTATGAGTTCAGTCACACCTCATGAGTTGTGACAATCGGAAAGGACCATCTGATGTATCGGTTACCTTTGGCATGTTGAACACATTTGTCGGAACTGCACACTTCTACACCAGGGATCTGGACTATGCCAGGTCTGATTTGAAAGGTGAAAGTAACCCTCGTACAGGGATGGTGAAGCGTCTCTTTCTTCAGAAACTATGTAGCATGACTATGCACTCACAACTTGACTTAAATGATCTTAGATGATTCTGCGAACGTTGATATGCTTGGCTCAGGGGTCAACACTGCATGGACAGCCCCACTTCGCTTGTGATGATGGCCATGTGCATAGGATCGGTGCTGCCGAGGTTCAGCACAAACCTGCTGTCTGTCCACGTGGCTGGCCCTGGTGGCACTGCTCTCTTCCGGTTTCAGGCAGCTGCCATCGTATGGTCTGTCCTCGTGTCCCTCGGACAGGGACAGGGCATGTGCAACTGCCTATGTCATCATCCCATTCTCAAAATTTCTCAAATCTAAAGCAGTAGAGCAGTGACTTCCAATTTCATCAACTCGTTAGCCATAGAGCTTCCCGACGACATAGAATTTTTGAAGGCGTGCGCTTGGATCTCTGCCCAACCTGAGGATAGGGCTCTGGTTGTGCTTTGTGGGATTTGCCATGGCCTCAAGGATTGTGTGCAGTCACAGTCAGGGTACACTACTTGATACACTTCCACTAGCATCTATTTGCATCAACTACCAGATTGCGATGCCTATTTTGTTTTCTTCTCCCCTTTTGAATGCTTAGATTTTCTTGCTAGGATCACAAATAATTGAATTGCAGCACCCTTGACAACGTGTTGGTAGACTTGCCAAAACTTGCGACCCTAGGTTTCAAGCGGCATGGATCAGTTTACGATTTTGTTTATACCCTGTCTGATTTGGTTGACAGGCAGGCTAAGAGCCCAACATTTAAGCGCTGAACGCAGCAGCTCCATAGGTGTCGCTGCCAAGGTGAGTAAGGACCTCCTGATCTTGGGCAATCGAGCCGCGGAGACCCCAAGACAGCTTTGTGAGGCAACGCGGGAAATTGTGGAAGTGCTTGGATTTTGTAATGTAAGAATCAACTGGCATGATGTGCTGCGCCTGAACTCATTGGTAGGTGGTTGCATGGGGCCGGCGCCGACAGCAGCTTGGCACTTTCGGTGGTTCCAAGAATTCATTGACTTTTCATCTTCGGATGCTTCGATTCGCTTCGATTCTTGACTCAGTTGCAAGTGCTACGATTCTCCAATTGTAGTCCCGAGGATGGAACTGATCTGGACCAAAGTCTCCTGGATTGGCTTTGCATATCTGTCGGGCACTTTCGGTCTCTTGGCGAATGAGCCTGTTGTTCTTGCGCCAGTTGACCCCCAGAAACACAGCTGTCAGATTTTCAACGCTTCAACATCACTTGAAGAACTTCTTAGCTCTAGTGAGAATTGCCTGCTTAGATCTCCTCGGATCTGCTTAGGTGCAATTTTCTATGGCATCATGATGGCCAAGTTCTTTCGATCCTTCGACAGTGAACGTGCCTTGATCATCCAACTGATCCATCTCCTGAACAGATGTGTGAGTAGATGGCTGTGCTGCCAGGGGGAGAAGTCTGATGTTTGATGGTCAAGGTTGGTCTACTCTGATGTACCCAGGTGCAACCCTGTCCGACTATGTGGCGGTTCTAGATGGTGTTCCCAAGCTTCAGGGTGCCAATGTGGAAAAGATTCTCAAAGAGGTGGGGCTCCTGGGTAATCCGGTGCCTTCAACAGGGATCCTTGGGCTTCGGCAAAGGGTCTTGTGAAGAAAATATGTCTCCATCCCAGCTTCAAGAGCAGTTCAAAGCTCTCAACAGTGTGTGTCCAAATTCTAGATGTCAGATGATGAACAAACTATAAATCCAAGACCATTCAACATATTGATGTATTTGATAACTTGATGGCCTACCTCTTTGGCACATGAGGGAGACCCAACACCATGTGGAAGACCTGCGCAGGCAGTTGAAACAGCTGTTGGCAGCTCCTTGGCTTAGCGGAAAGTTCCTGCTGGAAGTTTTTGCCGCGAGACATTGGACATCATAGGAATTCACTGGATGAGCTTGTTCTTAGGATAGAATGTGCACATAGGCATCACATAGGCATCACATAGGCATCACATAGGCATCACATAGGCATCACATAGGCATCACATAGGCATCACATAGGCATCTCATAGGCATCACATGGTTGCACTGAAATGTTTGAAACTTGTTTGGTTGCACTCTGTGTGCACTCTGTGTGCGCTGCCAATAATTTTTCGAGGTGACTTGGCCAAGGACGTGGTGGCGGTGTCGGTGGGTTGGGATTTCCAAGGCCATCAAGCGCAGGCGAGCTGGCAAGCCCAGGTTTTCTCAGATCAGCGGCTGAAACCGGCTGTAACCCTTCGCATCCCCCAAAAAGCAGCTTTGGTAGATGCCCGACAGGATACGAGGCCAAAAAGTTGATGCCGTGGAGGGACAATGGTCGCACTGATTCGTGTTGGTAGTTTGAAGGCACGCTGATAGTTCGAAGCTCATACTTGCTCCATTTGTTCGATGCTTAGAACTGCTGAAGGTTCGACATTTCATTGATGAAGAGGCATGGGCGCTCGCTTGACTCATCCAGCTGCGTGCCCAATTGCATGATGCAATCCCAACCACCATGGAGGTTTGGTCGCTAGTGAATGGCTTGCAGGTACTTTCTTTCCACTGAGTGTAATGATCGATCTTCGATGTCAAATTAAAAGGTTTCGGTTCTTCCGTGCTGACACTGCCTCCAGAGTAATACATAATTACCAAAGATCATATACGTGGATACAAAGGGTCGTTAGATAGCCACTGGAGCTGCACCAAACAGAAGCATCCATCCGGCCCCTCACAGTTTGGCCAGTTTTTTCGCAGCCAGGTGGCCAAGTTTCATGAAGAGAATAGTGAACCACTCGCCATTCCAGAGGGTACTGGAGATGAGGCATGCCATGGGCACCGCACCCGAGGGTGGTGAAGGAAAGTGAATGAATGAATGAATGACTGACTGACTGACTCACTGACTCACTGACTGAATGAATGAATGAATGAATGGATGGATGGATGGATGGATGGATGGATGGATGGATGGATGG
>VSDK01015095.1:78751-108091 GCA_009767595.1 Symbiodinium kawagutii
GATGATGATGATGATGATGATGATGATGATGATGAGGACGACGACGACGACGACGATGGCGGCGATGGCGGCGGCGATGGCGATGGAGATAGCAGCGGCGATGGCGATGGAGATGGCGATGGCGATGGAGATGGCGATGGCGATGGCGATGGCGGTGGCGATGGCGATGGCGACGGCGACGAATGATGATGATGATGATGATGATGATGATTGATGATGACAATGACAATTTTTGTTTTGGTGACAGTGAAATTTGATAGTGATGACCATGATGTCAAAGGTGAGGGCGACCGAGATGAGCAGTGATGAGGATGGCTATTTGACAGAGCTGATGTGTTTGCTTTATACGGGTAGTAGAGTTTCGTGACCAATATGACAATAAAAATATATAGCCACTTAGTCACATAGTATACATGCATACAAGCATGCACACACACATGATTATAGATTTGGACGTTGCAACCCAGCCTACAGCGCAGCCTCTTCGTTGGCCAGTTCGCTGGTCTTTGTGGAAGCATCAACAAGAAGTACCTTGCGTCAAAGCAACTGGGCGATGCCGAAACGTTCAACCAGACCTGAGACTGAAATAGAGGAAAATAAGGTGACACCTCATTGACTCTATTGGTTAGTGACTTATCACTGATTGACGAATAGATACTAAGCTTTATCTCCCGTTAAGCAATGGACTAGCAATTCATTTATTTTATTTATGCAAGACACATGAATCAAAAACAGGTCGGACAGAATCGACGGATGATGTGAAGAGGCTTTGTTGATGAATCAAGGTCATAGTCTTGGAGAATCAGTTGACCTCAGTTTTCTCCAGTTGAAGATATGGAAAACTCGGTTCCAATCACACATTAAATAGATGCATGATGTGTCGATCATGCCATTCACTCTGAAACGTTGCGCTCTCTCCTCGGCGATACATGGTCGGCACTTCCCATGCTGAGGCACATTCACTTGGATGGGGCTCATGCCGAGGAGTTCAATGCAGATGATCTGAAGCGGTTTGGCACAAGGGGCTCTTCTTCCAGTCCTAGGAATGGAGCTTCCAGAATGTGAGAGAGCAAACCGAAGGATTGATTTCCAGAATGTGAGAGAGCAAACCGAAGGATTGATTTTATATTTTTCACTTTGCTGTAGCTGTCAGCTAGGAGTTGTGATGCCTTTTGGTAGCTGCTGCATCCCTCACTTTTGTAAGTCTGCAGCTCTCTTCCGTGTCTGAGGAAGAATCTCGAGAACATGGAGACTGCTCCAGTTTCGTACGTCATTTTCATGACCGAAAGTGCCAGGCAGCGTGTTTTTGTTCCCGGTCGTTCAGGGCTTCAGCTGCATGGCTAAAGATAACCATGCAGGCAGACATGCTTACCACATCTTGCCACACTTGTTTTGCCATGATCACTAGCTGATCGGCAGCCTCCTTTCGCCAGGGACAAAGCAGTTGAAGCGACACAGGCGCAAAATGGACCAGCTGGGACTTGCCTCCATATGTCATTATTCTTTGTACAATATGAGATCATGGATGTATATGTAGATGTATATAATATGGATATAATATGTATATATATATATATACAGATGTATATTATATGGATATGTATACATGGGCCACGGGCAACAAAATAGAGGTGACAGCATGGCCGCCCCTGTGGTCGCAAGTACTGGCATTTCCTTCGGCACACAGGAGCTTGTATACTCCATTCGAGAGCGATCGGACAGCTTTGATTGTTTTTGTACCTTTCATATCTTTTCATTGAATTTTAGAGATGTAAACATGGATGTTTTAAGATAAAGCCCATCCTCTCTTTGGTCCTTGTTCTTGGGGGTTCTGTTGTGTAATGCGCTCCAGAACAGCTTAATGCCCGGCTTCACAATGGCCGTGCTTCACAATGGCCCATGTTGGACATGTCGCCACTGCCAGGGACTAGGCGTCATGGTACAGGATGCCACCTGCAGCTTGAAGCCTGAGACATACGAACCAGAGGCGAGGTTTCGGCGCCCGACTGTCACTGTCGTGGACAAAGGTCTAAGTCGTAGGATTTCTATCAACTTTTGGGGATTTCTATCAACATTTCTATAACATGCGGGGTTTTCTAAAAATTGGGAAGCCCAAGAATGGATGGTTATGGATGGTCGGTGCTCCCGTTGCCATGGGTGTGTTGATTGTGGCGGCTGAGAGTGCCATGGATGTGGGTGCCTTGTGTCACTGAAGGGCCATTGGATAGGCACTTTGCTTGTTGGGCTCAGAGCCCTCTTTATTCAAGTACGCTTTTTCCTTCTCACTTTTCTCTCTCTCTCTCTCTCTCCTCTCTTTCTCTCTCACTCCCTCACTTTCTCTCTCTCTCTCTCACTCCACACTCTTCCACTCTCTCACTCTTTCACTCTCTCACTGTCTCACTCTCTCACTCTTTCACTCTCTCACTCTCTCACTGTCTCACTCTCTTACTCTCTCACTCTCTTACTCCCTCACTCCCTCACTCTGTCACTGTCTCACTTTCTCACTCTCTCGCTCTCCCACTCTCTCACTCCCTCACTCCCTCACTGGACTCCCTCACTCCCTGACTCCCTCACTCTCCCTCTCTCTCTTGCAAGACTGCAAAAGATTTCCAGAGTTGCGACACTCAACTGCGATGGTTTGACATGTGACAAAATTGGCATTTCCTTTCAGCAGATTGTGGGACCTCAGAGTCTCTTCAGGCGATCTTGTGGCACAATTTGCCGATGACTACGAAAGGAAGGAGATGGAAATTTCTCGTTGCATCTGTGCCTTGGGCGAGATGGCTAACAGACCTCATGAGATTGCACTAACATAGGGAAGCTCTGCACGCAGGCAGTTCATCCCATTTATCTTTCGAACTTCCATAGATATGCCCTGCATCATTCAACATGAAAGAACCAACATCATTGTGAACCAACCATGTGCCATATCAACGCAGTGCACTTTCAAGGGTTCTCATGAGATTCACTCCTGTGCGTGTAGAGCTTGACGACGAGACCTTCAAAATTCATATCGCTCTTCCGCGGCCCAGGGCAATATTTTCTTGACGTGCATGGCATGGACAGTTCTACTCTACTTGCCGTATGCGCACTACATGCCGCTGTGCTGAGCCATGCTGGACTGAGTGTCCGAATAGCTGTTGGGTCTTGGCATCGGATTGGCAGCATGCAATACTGAACTGAATCCCAACACCTATACCACTTAACATGATACATTATATTGCAGTCTTATGGTGCATTCATGGGAACATTTGCATTCAATTAGCGTGTTCTTGCCGGCATTGCATGCCAAGCATATGAACATTTTTTTTGCTAAGGGTATTGATATGACCTCCAGTTATGGGCTATCTCGGCCGCTGTGCAGTATGATGTTCACGCCAGCACGAGGTCAGCATTTTCCTACGCCAACGGAGATGAACCAAGTCAGATAGCGGAGAGCAACTTGGCAGCGAATCAAGCGTCATCCACTACACCAATTTCAGAACCTTTTGCGCCACTAAGCTTGTGAACGATACTGTGGACATCTATGGATCCCTTCCTGAAGAGAACACTCGGCCTCGAATCAACTTAATTGGTTCGATCATAACTGGAGATGGGAATATGACGCAAAGAGAATGCACGACGAGACTCAAAGAATGCGGTTCAAAATGCTGTGTAGGGTCAGATGCTGCGACAGAACCTGTTTGACCGAAGGTGTTTTCGTTGCCCTGGTCGTTGGCTCACAGATTGGACTATTCGTTGCAAGTAGCATGGGCGTAGACTTCTGCTGGAGCCTTAGTACGCTGGGGATGGGCAGATCGAAGAAAAAGTCTGTAGCACGGATGAGCAGTCAATAAACCGGTACAATCTGCAAATACCAACCTCCGCCAATCATATCCAATCATTGGATGGTGCACAAATAGAGTAGCTTGACCCTCTTAACCATGGCACCAGAGTTCAACTCGCACACGGCAAACTGATATGTTTGAACATCCTGCTACTGTCTCAATTTATTTGGCCCTCAAGGCCAATGTCACTATGAGGAGCGGTCGACCTCAGTCATGTGGAAGCGTTACCCTTTTGAGAAAGGTTGAAACAGTCTCATAGAGTCTGTGTTTCGCATGTCCAGACTCCCAACCTTTTCAGTTGATCATTGCGTTTTTTGTTTTGCAGTCAAAGTACAGTCGTCAAATGCATGTATGATATTTGATGCCCAAATGCAAGGACCAAAAGCACAGGGTCTACACCGTTTTCTACAATGCCGCCCTGATCCTGAACCTTGTCATGGATATAGCATTGCAAGGCCATTCAAAAGCGGGGGAATGGAATGGGTTGGGTTTCTTTCTGCTCGCGAAAGCCTGGCCTGATGCGTGAACTTCGTGAGGTTCCTTCATACGTACACAACAGACACAAAAACAGATCGTGACTTGAGATGAATGACCGAAAGAGTAAGTAATCCATCCATCGAATCTCATGTGAGGCATAATTGCAGCTCTAACGTTCTTGCTTATTGAGGCATAGAATTGCGGATGGACAGGACATGGTCATTTAGTTTTTGGTCGGAGTTTGTCACCAGATGAACTTCATCATCTTGGAAGTACATCTGGGCAAGCACTTTGGGCAGTGCTGGAAGTAGTTACTCGTACTGCCTGTAGGAATAGCACTGGTAGGAGCGACAACAACTGGTGGTTGATACAGGTGTCCCCGTCTCATCGTTGGTTTCATGATGTTTCATGTACATGTAGATCCACTTTGCTTGCTTCCAAGCACTTGGATGCTCACCACTACTTGACTCCACTGATGAGCACCATCCGACGGACAGAACCAATAGCTGCGGACTGTGGCAGGCTACTTGAGCTACCTGCAGATGGTTGGAGTCGGGGCACGCGTGGCAGACGGCCGGCTTTTGGGAAGTCTCACAAGTTTGCAGGAGTGGAAACACAAAGTGAGAACCATCGAACATCATGGAGTCAGCATGGAACATCCTCAGCCATCCTCGGCCATCCTCAGCCATCCTGAGCCATCCTCAGCCTCAGCTTTCTGTGTCACCATGGAAGGAGATCTTTGAATCCTACCCGATGCAAAAGTCAGTGGGCAAACTTCTCTTCAAGTACTGTTTCTTGGCTGCAGACAGAGGCCGAAGTGGAATGCGAATTCTTGTCATTCTGTCACTGCACCATGATGTACCATGCACAACATGCTTCATGTGCAAGTGAAGGGTGATAGTCGAAGACGCAGCTGGCAACTATCCCTCTAGATCGAAAACCATGACTTCGAAACGCATCAGCAGTTCGACGTATGGTTTGCCAATGTTTGGGCAGTGTGTGACGATGTATGACGCATATTTGTTTTGATTTGTGATTTGCAACTAAATCGAGCATATTGAGGAAACGTGTTTCTTTTTACATTTGGACATGTTTTGATGTTTGGTGGTTTAAGACATTTTGTATTTTCCAATATTTTCCCTGGTATTACCAAATCATTGGTTGGTTGCGGTTAGTTGAAACCACCCACCGATTCGATTAAGGCTGGCCTTGTACCTTTCTGGTGCCCTTTCTTGTGGAGCCCTTCATTGCCCAGCTGGGTTCCTTGGCTGCACGCCGTCCTTGTGTAATCTGTACCCAGGTCAATGCCGGAGCTTTTCTCTCTCACAATGGACTGAAATAGTAGTTGATCTATGGTCATCTATGTTCATTTATGTAATATGTTTATCTATGTTTACCTTTATCTGACAAGAACTGAAGTTCAACAATGGGCTACTCAGTACTTTTCTAGCAGCCTTCAGCAATAGCTCGACGTTCGAGACAAGACTGGACATCACTCCATCACCGTCTTCTTTGAATGGTAATTCTACACTTTTCTGGGTTGAACATTTGTGTTGGTACAGCTTTTGATAATGACAAATCATCGTATATCATCGCGTATCTCTCCCCCTGGCCTTGTGCGATTGCAGTTGTCCAAGGCCCATATCATGTGGGCAAGTTGATGCTGCGAAGCAATTCGCCACTTGACAGGAACTGTTCATTGCAACTTGTGTTTGCATTGGTTTTCTGCGTCTGCCTGGGAACAGCCCGGACGTTCTGTTCACCATCTATCATGATGGACATGTGTTGGTGACCTGATGGGGTTTTGATGGTGTCCTGATGACATGCCTCGGTGTGTGCTTCGGTTGCAACTTGTGACATGTCTTTGGTCTATTCCCGGCAGCTGTGAGGCGAATCCGTGGAGAAAACGCGGAGCGTGCTCTTGAGCTGTATCTTGGTAGAGAAGCGATAGGAACTGTGAGACTGTGAGAGAAACTGTGAGAGAAACTGTGAGAAAATATGAGAGACTGTGAGATAAATCACATCTGCAGAGGTAAATGAGATGCAGAAACACTCGCCATATCAAGAGATCAAGACCACAAGGTCGGAGATGGAGCAAGGGCGCTACGCAGATGTGATCTTCAACTTGATCTTGGTCGCATGCATTCCCTTCATTGCGCCAGCCCAAAGCTGAGCAGTACTCTGCTTTGGGGACGTCAACCTTGTCACAGACACATGTTTTTTCACGCAGATACTGATGGTTTTGGGGAGGTTCACAGTGTGCAAACTTCATCAATATCCAGGTTAGCTAAAGCCATTAACTCAGATTTTTAGTGTTTTTAGGATTAGATGGATTTACCAGGTATCCATGATATTCTATATCGATTTAAGGTTTTGTTGATGATCCCATTGGCCAGACCAGTTCTCTTTGCATCAAAGACTCTCAGGGATTGTGGACACGAGGGGACGGCTTTTGAGGCCTACATGTTGTGGACCTACGGTGCTTTCTTAGTTTCCCACGTGTGACTTGCCATCAGCCAGGAGGTTGCCAGGAGGTTGATGGGTTTTGCAGAACTCAAGATTGATACCAGCTTCAGTAGCCATGCAACACTGGTAGTGCAGAGAGGTGCGGGGTTCAGATTCCTTTCCATTACTGTTGTGAACAGAAGGTTTGATATGATATAGTATATTGTCATACAGATACATGATGTATCAATGTGTATCATGATATAGAAACTTAGTATAGTATACGCACAAATACTTTGCGTATTCTCCTTTTGTGACAAGCTTCGGCAGAAATCCGCTTCAGTCACCAGCGAGGTTTATCTACTTCTATGATCACTGGAAGACTTTGCGATGGGCTCGCAAGTTCTACTTCACAAGTGATGAAGTGATTTGGATGAAGAAGCAGGGGAGGGGCTGCATTTTGCAGGAACTTGCCTTATTTTGGGAGGCAATGAACCTGAATGAACTTGAGTGAACCTGAATAAACCTCTTAAATATGAGGCAACATCTATTGCATCCTTCATCCTTAAGGTGAGGGGCCACAGCATCCCGAGGTGCATTGGTTTGGGCAGCAGCTGCTGTGTCTTCCCCTGGGCATTCTGGCTTCGGCGCTGGTCTTCAAAGCAAACCAGCACCTGGCTGAGAAATGAGGAAATTCAGGAAATGACAAGCGAAATGACAGCTACATACAGAGAGATTTTGGGAGATATTTGACGGCAGATGAACAGATTGGTAGTTCACCACTAGTTGGTGACCATTACTGACCAGCAGTGAGTTAAATCGATTCAACTGCTGCCCTTGAGGATGTCCGGTGGCAAAACTGGTGGTCTTGGATCAGGGGTGCTCCCGGCGGAATTACTGCTGGCCAGTGGCTGATGGTAGACAAACTCACTGACCTCACCGCACAACCCCTTGGCATCCCATGGCATCCCATCGCATCCCACCTGCTGTGGCAGGTGCTTCATGGTTCCATACTGGGTGCAGCCATGGCGGGTGCATTCACACTGCATGTTTTGGTGCATCTCACCTTGCCACTTGGCTTCGCATGGCGGTGCTTTTGGTGCTTTTGAAACAGGTGAAGTCTGAGAACCCAAAGCCGAACTCACTGCAATGCAGAGTTCAGTATTTCCGATGTCGAGCTGGGTAGATATGCACCAACCAATGGGTAGGTGAGCATCCCAACAAAGACTAGTCTGTTTAGATATCTATTTCGGCGTTGAAATTCATGATGCCAAGCTCGTGATTTTTCCTTCCGAAGTGGATAGGTTGGTTCAAATCTGTGTCCCCAAGGCTGGACATGGTGGTGAAGCCGTGGCGAAGCTGAATTGCGGAGGGGGCAAGACCTGTGACTTTCGTTGTTCTGAATCACATTGAGTGCCCTAAAGATGCGAGACATCAATGGACATCAGTCACTTCCGAATGCAATAGTTCTCAACTGCGGAGCCCATCCAAGACATTCCAAGACTGAGCGCTTGCCACTGGTCCCCATTGGTGTCAGCATACCATGCGCAAGTTGTGTCAGATTGTTTCAGTATCTCAGACCCAAGAAGGTTTCCTTCAAAGTGCTGAGTGCATTGCAGGTGTCGATCTGATCCCAACAAGGCAACGGACCTGAGACAATGATGACTTTGGGTGCAGCTGTGGAATGCCACATCATGCCACGTAAAATTTCGATGTATTTTTCATAAAACAGTGTTGATTATTCACGAAATAGATCTTGAGATGGATGCTCTTAGATTTGCATCATGTTTCAGCACAAGAGGACAGACAGTTGAGGAGGTTTTTCATTATGGAGCCTTGCCATGTACGGGAATATTGAAACATTTTTTCAGTCTTCAAGATAAGTATTCAAGATAAGTATTTCCAAGTGTGATTTGTTGGGTCAGGTGACCTTGCAATTTGGATCCTTCTTTACAGGCAGAAAACACGACGCCGTTCTCGAAGGTTGCAGAAGAGGACCTACATGGACTTGACTTCAAAATATGGTATGTCCATGGGATCGCCACGAAAATTGAAATCCGCAAAGTTCTCTGGTGGGCTCTCTTGTTCCTAATGCCTTGCCTTTTGAGGCTGTTTTTCTCTTTGAATCACTCTTTTTTCAATCTTTTAATCTCTCTCTCTCTCTTTCTGTCTCTCTTGTCTTCGAGTGCAAAATCGACGGGTTTTGTTGATCCAAATTTTTTCTGAAGCTGCGCCAGGAAGCTGCCACTCACTTGACCACGAATCCGATTCAATGTCTGCGTTCCAAGTTCATTCACGAGGCGCTTGGCCATGCTCAGTGACCGACAAGACTAGCTGGTCATCGTTTGTTCTACGAGTTTGCTGCATAACAATCCAGTGCCATATCTAACAACCATATGAATCAATATGACCATCATCAAGTTCTGGAAACTGCTCTTGTTGAAAGTCGGCTACACTCCCGACGCTGCTGCAGGTCACAACCACATGGGCTTTAAATAGTGACAGAACAAACCAAAGCTGCACACATGTGTCAGGTTCAAGGAAGGCGCTAAACAATCGCGGCATGCATTTTTCTTGCAGTTTTCTGGCACATATGTTTTCCAAGTTATTTTGTTACTTTCTTGAAGAAAATCATATTGTTTTTGAAACGTTTTTTGTTTTATGTGACATTCTTGTCCAGAACATGAGATAGGGACACCTGCCAGGATTCCCCGCCCTTGAGCCCCTTCGTGCTGGGCAAGGAGTTCGGTTTGCTGGGAGAACCAGCTTGAACATGATGATGCATCATGATGCATCAGCTTCAAGCAAGAATTCGTGAGCAGGTGTGTTGATGTAAGGATTGCAAGGTTATGTAAGGCTTATTTCCATTTGGGTTGGTCCAACTGTCGCTAACACCGCCCCACATGAAGATACTGAAAAAACGATACCCTGAAAGGTCCGGCGGGGGAATTGGCAGAGACTCCCGGGGGCTTCAGGAGAAGATCATGAAACCGAATCCCAAACTTGGCGCTTTCTTCGATGGACTTCAGGATGCTGAGCAGAAGGCGAAATGCGATTCGATTTCAGGTTTAGCAGAGAACATGAGACTTTTTTTTTGCAGTTTCACTACTATTCGCTTTTCTGATAGATGAAAGTTCGCTGATCGAGTGCTTTTTGATATTATGATATGATCTGTATCCAAGATGTCAGAGGTACGATCGATCGAGGCTTCTTCGTGTTTCTTCTTTGGATGTATTTGATGCCTTGTGTATGTATATAAACATACATGTACATATTGTCTTTGTGTTTTTGTAAAGAGATTGGAGGCCAAATTCCGAGAGGAGAAGCGCAAGTCACGCGAGAGCAAGGCTTCGGCAGCGAAAGCCGTCGAAGAATCGCAGGAGTCGCCCGAAGCACAGGAATCGGAGGACGGAAGACGGTGGTGGTAACACACCTTACCAATGCGGCTGGTCATTGCTGGTATTCTCTTTAGCCACTGTCATTTGGTCGCATCAAGGCAGAGGACCATTGGTTGCAAAATGTTTTCCAAAACAGCAGAATTTCAATTTCGCAAAGACAATGCTTTGAAGATGCACTTGTTAAAAACCAAACACTGCAGCAGTGATCCCTTTGAAGGGCGGGGAAGTCGGGCTGAAGTACATGCAATGTTAAAGTTACCCATGAAGAATGATGAGTGCTGAGAGCCTTTTTTTAGCCCCAGAAAGTAGAGAGAGAAGAGAGATCAGTGGCCGAGGGAGCTTTGTCATGGGGGCCTTCATGCAGTTTGACTGTGCCAGACTGTTGGAAGGAGAAGACTTGAACATACTTGAACAGTTCCTGAATTGGAGCAGCTTTTTCAGCAGTGCAATACAGCGCGAACGCTAGCCTGCTAGCTGGAGTTTGCTTTCCTCTAGCAATATATTGGTGGTGCAAACATGAGGTCATGAACATGCGATGCTACACGCAGAAGGCAACTGACAGGAAAGAGATCAAAGCAATCTTGACCAAAGTGTCCCATTGTTGTGTCATATGAGCTGCAAACTTCTCGAGGTATTTGTTCACCCCAATTTGTTCAGCTGCGACAAAAGTTGACCGCTGAGTGCTGTCGCGCAGTGTTCGGAGCTGGGCTGCGTGCTCCTTGGGATGCGACTCACGGTGGCGTGACGCATGGGGTGACGCATGGTGTGGCGTGGCCAGGTGGTGAGCTCTTCCAACAGATTCCAAAGCGAAGAGGTCCTCGAGCGCGACAGACAGAGGTGCGGCGGAGTCGAGGCATCGGGGCGCTCCTTTTAGGGAGCTCCGTAGCTAGCTCCTTAGGGAGCTCCTTTCAGGGAGCTCCTTTCAGGCTGTGTCACTGCTGTGTTACTGCTTTTGTTTGCTTCTTTCCGATGCCAATGCTTGCCGCCACTTCGACTTCAACAGGTAGTGATGTAACCAGGTCCGCCTGTCTTCAGCCAATGATAGCAGCTAGTCAGGCTCCAGCAAACAGGTAGCAGCTTGAACTCGATATGCAGTATAGGTAACGATGGGCCACCATGATCAAGCAATATGAAGGATATATGAAGGATATTAAGCCATCGTTCTAGATCTAGACATATCTAGACTATCAACCATCATCAGGAAATTATTTGCCATCATCACGAAGTGATTCTTCATGACATTTCATCACTACATACTACATTCCCCGGTGTTTCCTAGTCTTACAATCTATTACCACAAATCAGGACCTGAACTCTGACCCCTTTTAGCCATGTGTCCCTGGTTCCCATGAATCCCTTGGACGAGTTAAAAGGTCAGGAAGCCAAAGCCTTGAAAGATAAGTTTGAGGAACTTTTCGGCCAAGAGCCGCGTTTTGAGCCGAAGGAGCCAGGTGCTGAGTCTGGGAAGCATCAATATCGGGTGATCAACGCCCCTGGAGGCCTACTCACCTGGGGCAAGAGGCGGGATACTCAACAGGATGCAGAAACTGAAGCCCTTCGCCTCGCCTTCACACGCTTTCAAAAAGCAGTTCCGGCAAATGCCACAGCTGCTCTGCAACGATCTGAGCCGAGCTCACCTGGAAGTTATGCAGCCAGCGCCCCAATGCCCGTGGCTTCAGCTCAGCAAAACCATGCCTCTGGTGAGAGCAATGTCTCAGGACATGAATTGGTCTATCCCAAGCGCGATGCTTCGAAAGTGCCACCGGAAGTATTAGATTTGGTGGACGCATTTGAGCAAGCCCCCTCAGCAAGAGGTGCATTGAATGTCTTGGAAGTCCGCAGGGCCAAGGTCCCTGACCATCTGAAGAGCTCATGGGAGGCACAGAAGATGATATTGCAGGATCGAAACTTAGATCCTGACTTTCCAAAACCTGAATGGCAAGATCAGGGGCCCAGCAGGGATGACATAGATGAATTAACCAAGGAATGTCTACGCAGAGAACGTGAGGAAGTAGCTTGGCAGTTGCTCACGATGTCCCACAAACATGAAGGGGGCGCGCGAAGCTGTCGTGTATACCATGGATGCCGTTCAGAGACAATAATGGAAAGTATTTGCCGGACGGGCTTTGCAGGAAATATTCAGAACACGAAGGGTTGGTTCGGAGAAGGATTGTACTCGACATTGAATGCGCCCTACGCGTTGCGCTACGCGCTGGGCATGAGAGACTTCTGGGAAAAACCTGGTGAGGTGGGCTGGGTGATTGCTGCCAAACTGATCTATTTGCATGTATATCCCGTCACAGAAGCAGACAACAGCACTCCGCTGGAACCAGGCCTCAAAGGTAAACGAATTGGTGATGCAGATGGGGCCCGAGGGTGTGACTGCCAATTCGTTTGTGTCCGTGGCCGTCCCCCTGATCACAAACACAAGAACAGAACTTACCATGCGTGCAAACATGGTGAGAGGCCAGAAGCCACGGAGATAGTGGTCAACCAAGAGGCTCGGATTTTGCCAGAGTACCTGATCAAAGTCCAGGTCACAAATGATCAGGAGTTGTGCACAAGGATCCAAAGGGCATCCGAACTTTGGGGGCGACACGCCGCTTCTAGTCCAACAAGTGCGCCTCAACACAAGCCCCCCATCATTGACCCAAACCAACACAGCCAGCGATTGATTCGGCTGGTGAAGGAGAAACTTGGAAAAGCGCCTATCGTCAAAGACGATTGGCATCTCGTGAAAAAGGGTGAGACTACTGTCGAAGATGAGACTACAGAGGGTGATCTTGGAGATATTCATTACAGACTGCCCCACCAGAACCTTGATGGCTTGGACGTTGCCTCTGTGTACGTCGGTGTATTGGGAAAATATGTCCAAGGATGCCCTCAGCTGCGGAAAAAAGCGGCAAAACAATCGGCAGCCCAAGAGGCTTGCAAGCTGATCGAGAACAGCTGAGGTTGAGTAGATGACTCAAGCTGAATCTGTGTTTTGCTTTATATGTCATGCTGAAAGAGTTTGGATATGATCGGCTATCCATTCTTGCACGCACTTGATGGTGCTGGCCCGTCAGAATGATGGGGTGTGCCATGGTGAGATTTTGCGCGCTTTGCTGAGCAGCCTTCTCGGTTTTCGACGGGTTTTCGCTCGTGTCGCTGCGCGGTTCAAAATCTCAGCTGCCAGACTTGCGCTGAGGACCACTGAGCCCCAACATTAAAAAACACGTTGAATGGTACCATTTGGCACTATTATTTCACTGGGAGTCATTGTTTATTATATGATATGGTAGTTTCTCAAAATAGGTACCCCGAAATCATCCATTCTGAACCATTCACAATCGCACACCAACCATTTTATCCTTCAGATGTTGAGCGGCACAGGCAGCGCGCTGCCGCCTGTGACCTTCGCTCTCGTGGTGGTGGGCGGCATGCCGGGGACCCCAGCTGAACAGCGGGCCTAGGTATGCCCAGCTGGCGCTGTCACTCCAGGTTGTAGCTTGGACGATTTTGGACCATGGATCTGCATCTGTGGGATGCACAGGGCTGAGTCAGGTGTTCCAAGTAGCTCTTTTTTTGGGATAGTCATTTGCGTCCTGAGCCCTTCATATTTCTTACCATGCAAGTAGAACAAGGGCACAAGACACAGATGACTTGTACATTTCAAACATGTTCACACTGACGAGCCACAAGAAAAAGACGGTGCAAGTGCAAACATCAGGATGGGAAAAATTACTCAAAGAGATTGTGAAGATTAACGGATAGGAAATGACAGGAATATAACAATGGCCTGCATACACTCAAAGAGAGTGAAGCAATGATCGACTCAAGGGAAACAAAACGAATGTGAAACTTTGACACGGTCACGATGACACATTCACAATCATTCAGAATAAGTTATTGTCCCATTTTCTGCATGAATGCAAAATCCATGTTCGAATGTATGCAGTTATACGTTTTTATGGCGTATTTTTTGCATCAATGGTGGTGTTGCCCATCAGCAGCTAGGAATGGGTAGGAACAAACAATGCGGTCTAATCCGAAACTCTGCGGCTTTGAACACGCTTTCTGCCCAGAACGCTTCGCCTGCCCGGTCGCACGCTGCAGCACTCTTCTTCGGAAGTGGCACCCAGCAGGAGTCGGAAGTGCGATGATGTGAAACGTGCCGCCTCGTTTACTTGTTGAGTTTGCTAATCGATTGTTGTAGTTGTGGTACAACCTAACATGTAGCAGCAAAGCGTCTTTGTGCTGTCAAGATTGTCAAACTGGCAATGACTTTTTGGTTTCAACTCATTGAGTGGCAGGACCCAGTGCACTTGCCACCGGGCGCGCTACAACATGTGGCGCGGCCACCTTCCAGGCATGGGACCTGTTTCGTGGAGGAAGCACGGAAGATCCCAAGATAAGATCCCAAGATAAGATCCCAAGATAAGATCCCAAGATAAGATCCCAAGATAAGATCCCAAGGAAGTCTGGAGAATGAGAAATGAGTAGCAGACCATTGTCCCAAAAAGATATGGGTAGTAAACAATTACTCAACAACTAGTTTTAATATGCAACTAGTTTCGCGATGCAACAAATGCATATTATACACATGCCGATTATGACCATTTATTCAAAGTCAACCTTCGATTGGAAATTGTGGCATTCCTTCCGTTCTTGGAGCAAAAAAAACTCTCCAGGCCTTCAAATACATCGCATTTCGGCGCTTGCAGCTTGCCAGCTTGGGTTCAAGCATTGTGAAGGATCATGAAAACATGTTGTGAATGCCAAACAATGCCAAACGCGAGCGCACGAAGTTTGGGCCCCCCAAAATTTAGCCCAAACCATGGGAAGTCTTTTGCATTCAAGCTGCATGATTCCAGGTGAACAATCATGTTGGCAGATGTCACTATCAAATCATCTAAGATCAGCTTCTGCATGACGGATTGTATCATGCAGGTCAATGGAACGCAAGCAAAGAACGACCAATACACCCTTGTTGCTCCTGAACTGTAATGATTCTGATGGTTTACCATGGCTTACTACATGAAGCTGCAACTCTTGGGGAACATGTCCTTCCAAAGAAAAACTGCCAGTCTTTGCGCATCCATGTTTGGATAGAGCTCTGCTGCTTCATGGCGCTTTCGCTGCCCGCTGCAAGGGCGCAGGTTCGCATCGCGGCTTTGGCTGCCGAACTTCTGCAGCTTGGGGTTTCGGGGGGACTGCACCTTGGCACCAAGCTCAACCAAGCTCCACCAAGCCCTTGACATCCATCCTTGCGGTCAGGGGCAGCTGAGAAGGCCAAGACCAACCTCACAAGTTGCGAGAATGGAAGGTTGATGAAGGTAGTGATGAAGGTCGATGAAGGTAGGCCCAATGTATTGTGCATTGGAATTTCGCTCCACGCAGCTCAGTCCTTTGAATTTCCTGAAACGCTGCTGTGTCGCCTGTTGTCAATGACTGCTTGACGAATCATGAGGCTGGTGGGTGAAGCAGCTTCTGCAGAGAACCTCGGTGACGGATTGCTCTTCAGAGGCAGCAACGGTGTGGGCGAACCTTGGCAGTTGGAAGCCATGCATAAGGGGGTCCCACATGGTCCCACTGCAGGACTTCTGGTGTTTCCCCACCAAGGGTATCAGCAGAATATCACGTGCCCCAGGCCAAGCCTGGTGGCATACACGGGTTCTCGACCTGATATGCTTGGTTTTGATGAGATAGGAGTTGGGGAACCTGTCTACCTGTCGGGAAAATGTTAAAGCAGAATGTCGCAACAGACGTCCGAAGATGCCGCCAGAAGTGTTTGAATACACGTCAGAGAACAAACTCATGATGGAACAAACGGAATCTCAGGTGGAGATGTCTTATGTCAAAAGGCAGATCGGACTCAACACATGAGACGTCGGAACTCGTTCCACAATATAAGTCAGAATACTTGTTGGCACCAAACCTTGCGTTTCAGGTGCCTCATTTTGTACAATGCTTCAGCTAGCGAAGCCGGCATGGGAAAACATCGTGTTTTGCTTGCTCTTGTTATAGTTATAACCTATAACTTAGGTTGAGATGGCTTGAGTTCAAAGCGTTTTGAGTTACAAAGTTAGGGCTTTAAGGCGAAGAGTTCTAGGCGTTATGGTTGCAGAAAATATTGTCTCACGAACTTGTCAAACTTCCTTTCGCGTCAGATGTGACAACACATGCCACGTAGTTCATGCCAGTCTTTGTAGATAGAAGATACAACTGACATAAAAATGCAAGAAATTGCCAGAATGTTAAACAATATGTATGCCAACTGCGAATTGCCACTCCAATCATACGGCAGACTACTTGTCAGGTTGTACGCTGGTTCAGGTTTCAGAATAATATGTCAGTAAATCTTTTCTTTCCTCTCCAGATCACAGTGTCCCAGTGGGAATCATCAGAAACCAAGCTCGCAGATGCGAACAGTCAGCGATGGTGAAAAGTCAGAATGTCGCAGATCTCAGGAGCTGGTTGCGATGGCATGTCTGACCTCCATCCCCATGGTGTCTGCCTTTGCCGCGGCGCTCCTTTGTTGTGGTGAACCAACGGCTGGTGCGCCTCGCACAGCTGGCGCCAGATCCTTCCAAGCGCTGGCTGTGTTGGCGTTGCTTGAGGCCTGGGATGGCGTGGCTTGTGGGATCGCCTCAGGATTTGGTGTTCCTGCAGAGTTTCAGCATGGGCACACCCCCTGGGCACACCCCATTCATCACAATGTGTCGAATATGTTGACAAATAGGGAAAAACATGCCAATCTCAGTATGCTTCTCTCTCTCTCTCTCACACAGACCTCAACCTGGCACATAGATTTCCTTGGACGATTCTTTCCTAGTCTTCCCAGTAGTCTTCCATCAGTAACCTCTTCCCTGGTCTTTCCATCAGTTGAGCCCCGTTCCATCTGTGAGGTGATTTTCTTTTGCATCACTGGCGCATTTCAGCCATCCATCCATGCCTTGGCCTGGCCCATTGCTGTGGCGGTGTGTTTCAGCCGTTCAGCGGTGGCTTGGAGCCTGCGATTCGAGTCGTCCTTGGCGGAGGCCGCTCCTGCTGCGAACCGCTTGGTGGGGGCCAGGCCCTCGAACCGACTTCGTCCCGTGAAGGAAACTCGTGGCGTGGAAAAAAGTGACTTGGCACAGCGCAGAGCTGGGCACAGCCCGGTAGAACTGCCCTGTAGAACTGCCCTGTTGCAGATGACAAAACACTTCACACATCTTGATCACGTGCAACTCTACGCACGTGTCCTGAAGTGGTTCATGATGTTTCATGCCTAGATAAGTGTTTGGGTGGAGCTTAGATGCGTGGAGTCGAGTTTTGTAACACGACAAGCACGGAGTATCAGGTCAACAGACGGAAGTGAAGGTGAAGTTACACTTTGAGGAATTGGACTTCCATGATGCCAGCGAAGAAGAATGGAGGGAAAAACTGTTGCAGCATTTTCATCAAGATCAAGGCATTTCTACTGATGCCTGCGCACGTTTGAAGATTGAATTTGCTGAAGGCACTGGTTCAGGTTTCCCATTGTCGGGTGGGTGCGTCCTCAACTGTGCCAGATACTTTGAGTATCTTTGAGTCTGCAAAGTTACATTTCCATTTTGAGTCATGTCGCATTTCTTGCTTTGGCCCTGAGTTGCTATGTTTTTGAGTTTCGTGCAGGTAGCCTGGTTGCGGAAATCGTTGCACCACCTGAAGCGGAACAAGCGTTGTCCATTTTGGAAGCTCCACCGAATCCAGTGGTTTTGAACCATCAGGGCGTGGCTGCCTTCGCCACCATCACTGTGTATGGGAAGGGCGGTCAAAGTGGTTATTCGGTGCAACGCAAGTGTGCAGCTGCCATGGTGGCCATGACTCAGATGAAGCGTCTTCAAGCGCAGCTGCAGAATGACTGGGAGCAGGTGATGACCTTCTGCAAACAAAGCATCGAGGAGAAAACCCCTTAGGAACAACTCCTAAGCCGACCTGTTGGGCATTGTTGGGCACATGTTAGGCACATTGTTAGGCACATTCGGCTCAAGTCTTAGTCGTCAATTGCCGATGCAAATTTCCATGACGGTGTCACTTTCCGGAGGGGCTGAGTTGAGATTTCAACATCCCCAGCATGTCCACGTCCCAGAGTCATTTTTTCGGAGAGACTCTCGGGATCTCTGGGGATTCTCAGGGATGATTCATCCATTTGAATCCATTTGACAAGGATTCCATAATCAACATCTTGATCATTTTGAGAATAACTATGTATATTTATGAAATGAGTTTGGCTTTCTTGGGAGTTGAACATTTTGCTTACCTTTGCTTCAGGACCTTGATGGAAAGGTTCAAAATTTGGAAGCTGACAATGCAGAACAGCAGCGCAAAGTTCAGTCCCTCGAGGCAGGGACAGGGTCTGTCGTGCTGGAGTCGAACAGTTGAAAGGCTTCAACTTTTCACCTATCTACCATCAACTAACAGAATCTATCATTATCAGATTTCATCTCTCCACAGATCTCAAGCTGAAGATGCCATCAGCTGAGGCCAAGTCCAAGCTCCAGCTGCGCCTGGCGCAGAACGAGCACTTCGTGGCCCCCCGGGAGCGCCTCGAGCCGCGCGAGAGGGGAGTGCCCGAGGTGAGCCCCGAGGCCGTGGCGGACATGGCCAAGCGCCTGGTGGAACGCACCCGGAAAGACCTGGAAGCCAAGATGTCCGTGCCGTGGCTGGGGATGGCGGGTGGGTGGGTTGGATGGGTTGGATGGGTTGGATGTTGTGGTTGTGATTGGTAGTGGTTGGGTTGGAGGCTGGGCTGTTCGGTCTAGGGTCATATTCCCAAGAATTGATTGAGCTTCGAGTGGGGATTGGAAGTTTCTCGTGGTGAGGCGGGAAATCAGAAACTACTCGTACCGTAGCAGATTCAGACCCCAACGGTGGTGGCAGTTGGCAGCTCACAGGTGGGACATTTGCGGAACTAGTGTTTGGCGCGGAATCGCCTGATACTGACAACGTAGTAGCAGTGTTCAGATCCATGATCGCTCGTGGTTTTCGACAGCATGCATGATGCATGTCCTTCCAGCAAAATCGATGAAACATGATAAACCCGCACATTTCTTCGGTTTACGGTTGGACTTCAGATGACGTTCGTGGCTTGGCTTCTGATTTCCAGCGTCCCAGGTACTACAGCACCAGTTTGGTCAAGTGAATCGTGAATTGGAGAGCCTGAGCCGGGCTGCTGCATTGGCACGTGCTGGTGCCTTGTTCAGAGCTGAAGGATGCTGAAGGCAGTGCCGTGCACCAATTGGCACCAAGATCGTGTGGATTTGTAACAACCAGACCTGCCATATTGCTCCTGTTCAGAAATGCCGGTTAGGGATCGCAATATACGAGAGGCCCTATGTTGACATCATATGTGAAAACATAGGAGAATAGGCAGATGTGTGATGATGTGTACGCATATGTGGATGTGCATGTGTATGTCCATGTTCAAGTATCCAGCTATATATGTATGTGCATAGGTGCATATGTGCATGCATGCTGCATACAAAGAAAGTCTACAGGATGCATTTGTGTGAGTCTCAAGCTACATGAGCTCACGATTGCATAGCTTTCCCAACGGTCAAGCTCAGGGTGCCACAGGGGGCCCAGAATCCGTGAAGCATCATATGGCTTTGCTTCCCTACTGTTTGACATGTCGAGGATCATCATCCATAGTGGTTAGCCCTTAGTAACTTTGTAAGCAACAGGATGATTCCTTGAACATTGCTATCGTTCTTGTCCTTATGCCCACTGTCGTTGGTGATCCACTGGCCAACCGTTCCATCATGTTGTTGCCTTTAGGTGAATGCGACGTGTCTGCCTCTTCGTTGCGGAAGTATTTGGTGGAGGCCTTGGTTCGTCCAAGTTTCAGCATGGAGGACTCGCAACACTTAGCGCTGCAGCTGCTGAGCCAAGCTTTGGATGCGGCGACGTTGCTGTCAGCTGCAGCTCTTGCACCCAAGTCCGTGGAAACTCCAGTGGCTCCAGTGGAGATCTTTGCGAAATATGTGCCTTGGCAGTTGCTGCAGTTTAGCCTAGGCCCTACAAGGGGGTAAGAGTTGGTTGCCTTGAGTATATGAGTGACATTGGGCTGAGGATATGGCAAGATACCTCAAACATGTTCAGAGGTGTTCATGGTTCGGATCCAATCTCTGGGTCTTGGATTGTATTGATCACGACCAATCATCCAAAAGAGCCAGTGGGCCCACCCCAACGGTTGGAGCATTCTCTTCACAAAAACCCATATGAACCCATGTCAGGCTTCACACCAGTGAAGCCCAGATGCCTAGCGAGTCCCCACGAAATGTTCACCAGGAGAAGGCGCAAGAGACCCGTCGCATCCACGAAGAGTTGGTGGCACAGCGCGTCCAGGAGCTCTTGGCGATGCGCAACGTCTCCAGTGCCACAACTGTGCTGCAGCCCCAGGGAGCGCGCGATGGACCCAAGTCACTTCCACCGATGCCCACGGGGGTCCCAACACAGGTCCCAATGGGGGTCCCAACTGGACCAGAAAATCCCTGGCTTTCCGGGCTCGGCAGCACGCCCTTGAGCGGATCTCCCAGCGATTCATTGGGTTTGTGGCACGAATCTGGCAGTATGCCGAGGCCAAGTTGAGTTATCATTTGGCGAATCCATTCGAACCCCTTGGCTTCTTTGCAGATTTCCTTTGAGTGGGATCCAAGGCACCCACTTTTGTACATAACTGGAATCGTCAAACATGCTGAGCTGTACGAAGTGCACCCAGCGAGCTAATGAACCCCCAAACTGCACCAAGTGCACTTGAGGTTTTCATGCGACGTAACAAGCTGTTTGCGGCGGCAAAATCATTGGGCCTTGTACAATAGCATCTTCTCAAAGGAAGAGCAGACTTGGCATCAGACAACGAGGTAGACTCTCCAGGTAGACGGAGAATGAAGGAGACCTTGCCTCACAGGTACTTATTTGACCAGACTTACAATGAGATCATCACGGCATTCTTTGAACGCCGGCCTTCGCTCCCTACAATTCAACAAAAAGCTGGGCCAAAAAAGGAACTTAGGCCAAAGGAATCCAACAGCATCGAATAAGAGTTGGGAAATGTTGGGAATGATTCACGATGGATTCACCTTTGGCCGCTTGCAGATCCATGGACATCATGCCCAACAATGCTGCTGGACCAGTGGCAGACATCCCAGGTGGGGCCAGCATAGTGTTCCACTTACTCTGAATCCATTAGATTCATATAGATTCTATGATATTCCATGTCATACTCTTAATATTATTTATATAGTCTATGCAAATTTAGTAGGTGGATGTTACACTAATATAATCTGTATCATATGTGTGCTCTCTCAAGGTTATTCATATTTATTCATCATTTGATGCTGATATGTTGCAACATATTGCAGTGATTGGCCAGACACTTCCCAAAGCTGCCTAGGTGCCAACACCGATTTGGAAGGCGCCCCTACACTGGGTTTCGGGATTTGGTTGACTTTACGCTTTGTGAAGAACAAGCTGCGGCGGAGCGTCAAGAAGTTGTATTCATTGTTTGGGGTCTTTCCTGTTCAACGATTCGTTTCACTTCATAGGTATTGCTTTGCTTTAGTTGGCTAAGTACTTGCAGCACCTACAATCTTCCATATCTACATTTCTGTACTTCGTACATAGGCTCCGAGATTCCACTTGTCCACCACAGTATGGGTTCCAGCTTTCTGTTGCCTGTGTCAGGTACCAGTCAGGCAGACTCCTCCGACGTCATTCCGGCGGATTTGCCTCAAACCAAACGATCCAACTTTAGTTCTGTTTTGAATACGCACTTGCAGGCTACCAGAATACTGTCCGTTGATGATATGCTTGCAGCAATAGCAACTGTGAGCAAATTTGAAATAAAAGAAAGCAAGTGCATGACGTGGGTGGTGGGGCCAGGGCTCTAGTGCCACTTCGGAAGATGATGAAGGCGCACTGATGATCACCAGTTGATGTCCAGGACATCAGTTGTTTTTGATGTAAAAACTAATCAAACCTAAAGGAACAGGACAACTGGTCAAACAGAATTTCAGGCATCCTTTGGTCATAGGTCATAGCTATGCACCATTTTTTTCGGTCTGTTTGATTGTGAAACATAGTCTATAGTGGCTCATAAGCTGCTAAATAGTGGTCAATATTGGCCAGGAATGGTCAATAACGCTTCGATAAGGTGCTAAAAAAATTGGTAGTTGTCGGCATGGAGTCATGATGCTTACGGTTGATTCTCACCTAGTATTTCTTTCTTTCTTTCTGTCTTTCTTTTCAGATGTTCTCACCTAGTTGATGGGCTACTAATGCTTACCGATTGGTTCATGGCACGTGGCAACGATTCCGTGTGTGCTGCCACAGGTTCGGAATCCGAGGATCGTGAGGAGGCACACTCCATAGGTTTGCGTGGTCGACCTGTTCCAAGGCTTTCGATTTTGGGGTCTGAACCAGTCTGAAGCGCGTCTGAAATAAATCTGAGGTTAATGCCTGGGGTTGTTGGATGTGATAGCTGGTTCTATGTGCAATTGGGCAAGGCTCGAGAACTTATGTACTTTGGTGTAGTTTGCACAACACAACAGGCTACTTCTGGATAATACGTGCTCTTGTTTCCAGTGAGTATGATTCCAGTCCAACCGAGGTACACGTAAAATGGGTTGTGTTGTGTTTGTGTATTTGGAGGTATGTTGGCCGATGTTGGCCAAACAGTTGCGGCTCGTTGAAAGACGGACGCATCAGATGTGCTGCTCAGGATGACAGTGAACGTCGACGCAGCTCCAGACAAAGTCCGGGCCTGGGCTTGTGACGGCTCGTGATGCCAAACTTGGACGTGCTTCATGATGTCCACCGCCTGGGATATGCCTTCCATGCCTTCCTTATCCTTGCAAGGGGCCCACAGCAATAGATGGCTGAAGCTCAGATCTGTTCAGGCATCATGGACCGTCATGGCATATACAGATTGTAAACCAAATCTCAGCTTCACACAAGAATTTGTAGCTGGGAAATGTTGGGAGCATGATTTTGAGATATGTGGGAGCTGCAATGAAACGAGGTGAGGAGTGGAAACCGGCCATGCCTCGAAAGCATATCCCTCACAGCATCGGCATCAAGAGAAAGGCACCAGTTTGACGTGCAGCTAATGTTTGCTTGCTGGTCTCAGGTCTCAGAATTTATTTGCAATTTGCACATGCAATCAGTCTTGCACACCAGAACCCCTCAAATGCAACAGAAGTCGGACACAATCAGGATGTCATACGAACCTCGCAAAAGACATCAAAATCTCCATGGCAACGAAATACAAATTGTACAAATCGAGGTCTCAAAGCTCCCGGGATCTCCATGGATCTCTGCAGGTTGAGGATCTTCCGGATATCAACACTCTCTATGAGCCCCGAGAGCTGGCTCAGCTTTTCGCCTGCGGCCTCAGCTTGATGACATGACTTCCAACGGTTCGTTGCGTCACCGTGGAATGAAATGAAAATGAAATGCACATGAAATTTACATCCATTTTCAATGGAATGTCAATGGAATGAATGTACAGAATGACTCCTTTTCCTGTCGAAGATACATGGAGAGTACACGCTAACATGTACTGTGCTTTGTCCAGGGAATGCCAAGGTTTGAGATTGGGATTGTCATGCATTTGGGATAGGAGTTTCTTGAGCCTTGAGAAACTACGAAGGCTACAGATTTTTGTTTGTTGTTTTCTTCGTAGATTGAAGAGTATACAAACCCTTCTGAACAGCACTTCGGGTTGATTGCAATGTCCTGCTGAGAAAGCAGTGGATTCCTATGTCCATTTGGTGCTGTCCCCGGGAGCAAACGTTGGGAACCCCAGATTCAACACAAATGACTCGTGCATTTTTGTTTTGACAGCGATGGCAATGGAATGAAATGCGGTATACATATTGCAGCCTGTGTGCTTGAAGCAGAATTTCCGATGATCCATGGCTGATTCTTGGAAGCCGTATTTTTCAAGCCAATCCTTTATGGTGATGCTCATGAAGGGAGTTGTTTCATGTTGTTTCCAATTATCAGACAATGCCAAGCTTGGATCCTTTGTCCAGTGATCCTGAAGTGATCCTCATGTGATCCTCAAGTGATCCTTACAGCACCTCTGAAGTTCACAGATCCATCAAGATCCCAAAATTCCCCAGTGCCCCGAGGTTGCTCACACTCCGGAGATGTTTTTGGCGTCGATGCTCTCAAGCCTTCACCCTGCGGCCAGAGAACGAGAGCGAGAACGCGACCAGCGGGGCACTGAGCTGTGGATTCGTGGAAAGTTGGAGACAAGTTCCTTGAGAAATTGGAGAAGTTGGAGGCAAAGCTTGAATCCATCTATGAATCCCAGTTGTACATTTGTATACCATATGTTGGTTGCAGGAAGACAACTTGAGACAGAATCTTGGTAGCCATGGTATTTTTAATGCAACATTGGAAGGGCATCATTCAAATTTCTTTCGTTCTTGCGGTTGACTCAGGGACAGACGGCCCATCACCCCAAACACTGATATTGGAGGCGGGAGCAGCGCTTGAGCGCCGTTTTGGGCCAAGATTGCGGGGAAGCTCCGTAAAGCTTTGGCGCGTCATCAGTATCAGTGTCTCCGTATCAGACTCTCCGGTGGATCATTGCATCATTGGAATGGCAGGTCCAGGTGGCTACTTGCGGGACAAGGAGGGACCATTGGTCCTCCGACCCATTTTTTGCAGGCGTGGCCTCCTTGAAGATCGTGTGTTGCAACAGCAGCAGCTCGTGACTCTCCCTGAAGTGTAGCACACTTGGGCAGTTCTGCCCAGTGCTGACATTTGTTTGGTTTGATAAATGATCATTTGTGGATGAATTCCTATTATCATTTGATTCCCTATCGACCAGAAAGGGAAGCAGGGCATGGGTGCGCTGCTCAAGGGTTTTGACAATCAGAATTAAATTTACAGTGGTGGTAACAGCCGTCAGTGTCACGGTAACTGTGAAGTCATCATTATCATTTATATACTTCCATTGCAGGCCATTCTTTGCTCGTTACACACTCGGCAGCACGACCCGTTGTTGCTGGGTGCAAAAGCCTCAAACAAGATTCATTTTGCTCAAGCGCTAAGTGGAAACAGGTGCCTCGCAACTCCCTGGGTCACGGCACATGGCGACAGGTTCCTACTGGGTTCGAAGCTATGTGGCAGCCGGGATTCGCCGCATCGATACCAAGACTGTCAGGGCCCCAGTTTCGTGGCGTTGGCTGAGCTTGTGAGTATTGGTTTGGTTGGAAAAGGCATTTAAGGTTCCTTATTGATTTTTCATGAGTTGATACCAAGGCACTTGTATTTGCTTGAATTAGATCAAGAGCTCCCAAGTGCAAACTTTCTGGCACGCATTGGTACACCCTAAGACCATCTCTATAATGACAAAGATGCAAGAGCTTTGTGACACGTGACACATCCACTCAAATTGCACTCTTGTTGACATCATGTCTTTAGAAGATGTTTGAAACATTTTGACACAAGAACCTGAATTCAGTTTAGTTGCGCAAAATCATCATGGCAGGGCATAGAGAAGGAT
The DNA here is from genome assembly GCA_009767595.1 of Symbiodinium kawagutii. Taxonomy (NCBI): domain Eukaryota; class Dinophyceae; order Suessiales; family Symbiodiniaceae; genus Symbiodinium; species Symbiodinium kawagutii. The sequence continues at coordinate 104,425 of VSDK01015095.1, forward strand.
TTTCCACCTGCTTCCCAGTGATTCCGTGTGCCCATTGTTGACCCTTGCTATGTTTCAAGACCAAGGTGTTGCAGCTTTCGATGCGCATGCAACTCGCTATGAGGCCAGTTGCAGGGAATGTTTTGACTCTGACTCATGTTGGCAACGATGTCGGAGCATGTTGCTTTGAATTTCAAGCAACTCCAGAGTTCACGTGATTCACTGGAATGTTGATTAATCATGTCCGACCTTTTGCACAAACGTTGCTGTTGGAAGTGATGTGCCTGTCACGTTGGGCCGCAGAAAGCCACATTTAGCTTCTGGTTTTGACTTCTCTAACTTATTGACTCCTCTAACTTGTTCTATCTCTATCTTGCATTTGTTTGCTTGAACAGTGTGGCAGTGGAGGCATTCTTTGGGATGCCTCGCAACCTGCTGCTACGAGTGCTCTCAGGTGGGGGAGGGGGACGGTCCCCCCTGGGTCTGGGATGGTCTGGGCCCACGGGCGGGCGCGCATATGGGCCCTCCAGGGTGGGCCCGCGGCGGGCCCGCGCAGGGCCCGCAGGGCCCGCAGAGCCCGCGTGGGCCCGCGTGGGCCCGCGCGGGCCCGCGAATCGGTTCTAGTCTGAGCGAAAGGTTGTTTCTTTTAATGTAATTGCTTTTATTCCTAGCATAGTTGAGGTTATTTATAATTATCCTTTTATATTGTAAAATCTAACCACAAAAACCGTAAGTCTAAGTATTCAACTGTTAAAGTCTAACCGCTGAAATGGCAAAAGTCTAACGGCTTAAATGGTAAGATCCAACGATTAAATTGCGAAATCTACATTAAAAATGGTAAGCTAAATTTGCGAAATGGTTGAGTCTAGCCACTGAGATGGTAAAGTCTAATTTCGCAAATGGTGAGATCCAAATGGGAAAATCTCACCACAAAAACGGTAGGATCTACGTGCTAAAAATAGTTGAGTCTAGCCACTGAAACCGTAAAGTCTTAGGATTTGAATGGTGAGATTCAACCACTGAGATCGATGGTAAGATCTACTTCTTCACATGGTTGAGTCTAGCCACTAAAGAAATGAGTCTAACTACAAAAACGGAAAAGTCTAACAACTTAAACGGTAAAGTCTAACGACTCAAGCGGTGAAACCTATTTTAATGTTGAAAAGGGTAAAGTCTGACAACTTAAATGGTAAAATCTAACGAATAAAAGGGTAAAATCTAACCGCAAAAATTGCAGAATCTAACCACTGGATTTGTAAAGTCTAGCTGCGAGAGCAGTAAATCTAAGCGCTGACACGGCAAGATCTAAGTACAAAATCCGTAAATACTACCCATTAAAATTGCAAGAATTGACCAAAAACATGGAAGATCCACTAAAATGGTAAAATCCGACGGCTAAAATGATATGATCTAATGACTAAAACGGCAACATTGAATCTAACAACCAAAAATGGTACAGTCTAACGACTAGAATGGTCAGATCAAACCACTTAGAATGGTCTCATGACTAAAATGGTAAAAGGCCTAACGACTGATATGGTAGAGTCCAATCACTAAGTAGCAAACCCTAATGTAAAAAGGTAAAATCTAACCACTAAGATGGCAAAATCTAACCGAGAGAACAGTAAGATCTACCTGCTAAAACGCTTTTGTATAGCCAGTAACAGGGTAAGTAAAATCTTACCATGAAAGTATTATAGTCAAACCACGAAAAAGGAAAGTCTAACAACGAAAATTGCACAGCCTCATGTTAAAATGATAGCGCTAAAATGCTAAAATCTAACAACTAGATTTGTTCAAGTCTAGCAATGAAAAATCAAAAGTAATTTATGCTAGATCTAAGAACTAAAATTTTAAAGTCCAGCGCTAAAGTTCCAGTGCGTGACAACTGAAAGCACTCGCCAGCTGCGTGTGTGTGTCTGTGTCGTGGACGTCCTGGACAGAGGAGCCCGCGCAGGGGCCCGCAGGCCCGCGCATGTAAGGGCTCATGGATTTGAGCCCGCGCAGGGCCCGCGCGAGCCCGTATGAGCCCGCGAGCCCGCGGGCCCGCGCGAGCCCGCGGGCCCTCGGGGCCTTGAGACCTACGGGGGGCCTTGCTGGTGGGGGAGAGAACCGCAGATGTCCCACCTGAATGGAAAGGAGGGGAACAAATAGGGTCATGGGTCAAGGCTTTAGCCACCGAATAATTGGGGATAATAACCAACAAAACTCTAGGGTAAACAATGGTTAATCATGGGGGAAACGGGGTTGCAGGGTTTTGACCCATAGCCATACCTCAATGTGTTGCAGATTGCTGTGAAAATTGATCAGCTTGGGGAGCTTTCCGGGGAGCTTTCTGGGAGCTTTCTTGCTCATGGTTGATGCATCAACTCGTTGCTGCAAAGCTATACTGGACCCTTTCCTGCACATGGTAGAGATCGTGGATTATTGCCATGGACTACAAATTGGTATGGAGTGACCATGTTTATTCATATTTATCTTAGACACTTATTGATAGTTTCATATATTTTCAATATATTGATCGAAGCAGTGCTTGGAATGTCTTCAGCCAGGCATCGTGCTACCTCCGGGCTGTGAAGCCTCATTAATGGCCTCGGCCTTTAGTGACAAAGCCATTCGCCAGCTTCCTCCGCAGGCAGGGCAGTTTCACCACTGAGACAGAATTCTAACAGTTCTGACTACTATTAGTTATACATCATAGAGATCAGATCTCCACAGGTAGGTATTGAAGTGCATAGGACTTGAAAAAAGTCAGCACCTTGGCCCTGTCATTGGCCTTTGCCATTACAGGTGAGGCGTTTCTTGGACCTCCACTTGCGCAACGCCATGTCTCACTGCGAGGCCTTGGGCTTGGGAAACTGCGAAAAGACGACCAAACGGACCCATTGGATGCGTACTTGGGAGGGAATTTGGCTGTCTCAGAACACACCTTTTCTGTACTTCGTTCTGATGGGAAACAGTTGTGAATATTGGATTTGGTCATGCTACTTGTCATTGACCGGTGCAAGTTTGACAATTTGCAGTGTGAGAGGCTTCCCACTTTCTCCGGCCACTGAGTGCTAGCGATTCTTGAGACTCCTCATGGAGTGATTTATTGTCCATTCAGTGAACTCGATTTTTTTCGAAACAAAATTATTTGTGCTAAAACATACCACAGTAGACCAGTCTCAACTGTTCTCAACAACCATTCTCAACCATTCCCAACCCTTGCGATGAACCATGAAGTCACCAGCATCCCAGGCCAGGCGTCAGGCTCTAGAGGACAGTATCTCTCGTCTTCCCTGGGTGGATACCCTCCTGCGGCTTGGCTATCAGCATCAAAGGTGGGTCACCAGTTGCTTCAAGGTCACCAGTGAGTTCGCTTCGTGGTTGCATCACGGGTGGTTGTTCAACTTATCAACTATGGACAAATGGTGTTGTTTATGGTTCAACCAGTGGTTGATCAACGACTCAAGTCGTGGTGTTGACGGTCTCACTATTGGGTTGGCCATGGCACAAAAAATAGGGCATTCGCCGAGGTGGCTGGACCCTGCTCTGCTGCCGAAGGCAGGGTTTGGTGAAGCCGTTGCAGCCTTCAAATCAGAGTCAGGTAGAGGACGTTTCGACGGCAAATGGGCAAATGTGATGGCGATTTTGTTTCGAACGCATTGCTAAAGAAGCTTCCGCAGATCTACTCTGCTCCCACTAA
>VSDK01015095.1:108527-129774 GCA_009767595.1 Symbiodinium kawagutii
GCACAATTGGTTAATTCAGTTGGTGAACCACCAATGTGGCTGTGGGTCAAAACCCTGTACCCCTGGTTCCCCATCATTAACCATTGTTTTCCTTGTTAATGTTGGTGGAAATCCCCTAATATTGACCCATTGCCATATCCAACTTGCTCACCTTGTTGATGGAAAACTCCTGCCAGGAGCCTCCTCGAAGCCGCCGAGTCTGAAGCCCAGAGGATACCGTCACATGTGGCGCCGAGTGCGCATGGTCCCAACATGCACCTGGGTAGCCTGGAATGGGGCCCAAAATGGCCCAAAACGGCCCAAAATGGCTCAAATAATCAAAAAAAAACAGAAAATATGTTCTTCAATGATCTTAAATGTGTATAAATGCATGGATCAGCTTCACAGTTTGAAAGCATTCTGTGCGAAAATCACCCAAAACGTTTTCTTTATCGCCGGGATGACCAGCTGGGATCAGTGCTGTGATCACTTTCAGTTCTTAGTCCAGGGAGGCGCAGACCCTCACGAAGCCTCAGGGAGATCGGCCCAAGTTCGAGCGAAGCCTCACGCAGAACGTGTTGGAGGAGCCCCGGAGACCCAAAGCCGTGAAGACGAAGGCGCTTCCAACGGGGCTCGCTGGGCCCAGTGGGCTGGGCTCACTGGGCTCACTGGGACCAACCACCTGCCCTGCCAGGCACCCGAGCCCACCTTGCGTTTGCCTCCTGGGCTTTGGCCCCCCCTGCCTCCGCGCTACGTGATTTCGGAGAGGTGCCACAGAAACCACCGGCTTCAGAAGTATAGAAATCAGCATAGAAATCCGATGAAAGAAGTATATGAATAAGATTGAATAAGCAGAAAAATAGATAAATATAGATAAATTAGCAACATATTCTTGTGACTTCTCCTGAGTCCTTTTCAGTCTTTCTGAATCCCAGGTGTTTAGAGTGCTGAAGAATTCGTTGCCTTTGGGCTGTTGCACAATCTCTCAGGGGTCTACAACAGTGGAAGGAAGGCATTCGTCAATGGGAGGACGAGGTCTACCAACAGAGTCGGGGCACTTGGCAACTCGAGCTGTTTACCGGGAATCCTTTTGAAATTGGGAACAGAAGACATCAGTAGACTTTCCAGTAGACTATTTCCAGTAGACCAGGTTTCCTTACCCAAGTGGCAAGTGTACCATTGCCATCAACTGTCCGTTTTTATTCCATGTTGGACCAGGACGGCTTGCTTTCCATGTTTTGTCCAACGAGACTTTTGTGGTCTCCATTGAAAATGTGTCTTTCCCAGCCACCACATAGTTGAAACTAAGAGAAACATTTCAATAGGGACAGCAGAAATGGCACAAGCCGTGCTCCAGATGCAGTTTGGATGGCAGAATCTTGACTTGGGCATGGGTTCGGAATTATAATTGAAACAAGATTAGAGGACAGAGAAGGATTTTTTTCAACGAGAAGTCGATAATAAATAATCATCCCATATCACCCCTTAGCCAATCATATGAGCTGAAAGGCCAGTTTTTGCAGAAACAATGGCTCTCCAGGCCCTTCTCAGTTGCGTGCTTTGTGCGGAGACTTAGACAAAGCTGGGTTTTGATGAATGGCGAGTGGGGTGTCAGTTTCCGAAAGGTTGCACAAGATTTTAAAACAGCACGGTGCACATTTGACTTGTCAAGGATATTGTAGTTTTGGCCAATTCAGGTGACACTTGCCAAGAGTATGTTGAGGTTAAGCTGGGCCACATTCTTACCATTTCTGCCTATGCCAAGGGGTCGCTGTCCATGTCGGTCCCCTGTATAACCATGAAACTTTCTGGATGTTGACACTGCACGTCTAAACAGATGTAAAGGCCCAGGCGTGGCAATGTGGTTGAGAACTGCTTGGAAACACTGGCTATACGCATCTATAGGCAGTGATTTAGGTTTTTAGCATTTTTTAGGGTCCAACAACACAGGTTTGTGGGGTCGTCCTGGCTAATTACCAGTTGAAGAAGCAGAATATTTGAAGCTTTTGATTGTTTGGACAGGGCGACGCCCAAAGGAGAAGGGGATCAATTCATTTAACAATTTAGATCCAACCACTAACCGCATATTCAAAACATAAATTTATGATTTTGATGCATACCTTAGCCGGAAAGATGATGGGTTAGCCGGTTAGGGGGCGGATGCTGGCGCTTATCAAGAGTAAGTGCCGACCCTGGTGGGACCCGGGGGCAGCAACCAACTCAAACTATGTAAGCTTCTATTCTTCAAGTAGTCGGGTCCCTCAACCCCCTGCTTTTGTTTTGACCAAAAGCAAAGAAAGTTGATTATCACAATTTCCTCTGCTAAGCTTTCCTAAGTAGACTTTAATGGGTGTAATATAGGAGCCGCGGTTATCTATTGTAGTAATGCTCAACTTCGCAAGTTTGGTTCATAGCCAGCACACAGCGCCCAGGTGGCAAAACAGCCAATGCCAGCAAGTAGCCAACACAGCACAGCTCACAGCATACAAATTGCCTGGTGCCCCTTTAAAAGAAATGGCTGGGCCCCATAATATGTGTGTTTCTCAAAATGGGGCGACCCCAAATCATCCCCTATCAGTGGTTTATAATGATAAACCAACCATTTTGGGGGTCCCCTATATTGAGAAACCACCACATAGACAAGGAAAACTTCAGGCAAGCAGATCAGTGGAACAGGCAAGGCCGGCCACGCAATAAGAACACAACTTTGTGACGCAGTCGCCCCGCCGACTGCCACTGGGGTTGGCGGATGGCATGGTGCGCGAAGAGCCACTCAGAGTGGCTCTTCAATCCGTTATGAACCAGTTATTTAACCAACTACTACTATTTTAAACCCATTATCAATATTGACCAACCATTATTATTAGCCAACCATTATCATTCACCATTATTAACCCCCCTCATTATCAACCAACCACTACTCACATCTACTCACCACCTTTGTTCACCTGCTACCTTGCAGCTGGTCGCTGCGAGGTATGAGAACACTGCTAAAGTGGTTCTGGGCGAGTTGCTGTCCAGTCAACTCCTAGAACCCGAGGCACTTGAGGGCGCATCAAACACAGGGAAAAAAACAGTTGTTTGATGGGATACTGATGGATACTGTGTATATTTGAGTAAAGGTATCTACACAACCTTGCAGTTTATTTTGTGCATGAAGTGAGTTCTGGCGAATTGAACTTGTATACTGCATGTGTAGCACAACAGCTTTGATGGCCACTGTAGGACCACAGTATCTTATTGATTATCCCAATGTCATCTAATCGAATTTCCAGCAGTAAGAGCCATGTCTCTAAAGTTAAAGAGTGTCACAATGTCACTTCAGAAAGCAAGATCTGGCAAGTTCTGCCCGTGCTCATCATGTTGAGTTTGAGGCCTAATGTGATACCAATGAATCATACAGTAGCCATGGGGGCATGCGCTTGTTTTTAAACACATTTTGAGCCAAGGGACAACTTTGCGTCTAATGGGGAGCAAACAAGATGCATCCAATGGGGATAACATGCACTGTGTTTGATCCCGTTTCCCGATCGGTTCTGTTCCATGCAGGTCTTGCACTTCGCGAGCCGTTTTCAGCACCTTGGCGAAGGAACTAAGAACAACAAAATTCTATGTCTGAGTAGTGCAGGACCATGCACGCGGATGATGGCAGGTTTGGATTCCATTGATTGGGAAGAAACAGAGTAGATAGCTTGGTATGAAATAGCTGGCACCTTTGTGATAGCTCAGGCCACTGTTCACTCGGATTTTTGAGGAGTACGCGGACGAACATTCCGTCGGCAGCCTTGTTACTGCAGTCTTTGGAACCTTGGAACTCGTAGACCACGAAAAGTGTTGACATTTTTTTGGCCCATGAATTGAGGACATCTAGCAAATTCAAGAGAGTAGTTGACATTTTTTGGCGAATTGAGGACATCCAGTTTCTACAAAGCAACACGCGAGTCCGGTGTGTCTTAGACCTGCTTAACTTCACCAGGCTAACAGTACACTGGCTGGTCAGATTCATTTGCCCTGCTAGAAAGGTTTAGAACATGGATTGGTCCATTTTCCTGGCTGTGAGTTCATTTTCATCGAAATCAATCATTGTCAGAAACCCGGTACGGTTGCTAGTACGGCAATTGGACAAGCCTCAACGGTTTTTTGTTTCTCATGGCTTTGCTGGTCCCTAGGCTGACTTGAATCCAGATGGAGCTTCCAGTGCTTCTCAATCCGCAAGGGAGCCCAATCGGGTGGGATAGCTGGTGCCCAGGACTCCGCCATGGAGTGCTGCTGTAGCTTCCAGCTGTACGAGGGGCAGTTGGTGTTTCCCACCGTGGGGATATGCCAAAACTGCTGGTTTCTCAACTTGGCACCGTTGGGTACCTCCGAACACATGGAGCTATGATTCCTGAAGCTGATTCACCAGCGAATCAACCATTTGATGGTGGGCATCATTGGCCACCGTTCAGCATCATGAAACCATTGTGAAGTACCAACAGGAACCATGAACCAGCATGAACCAGCATAAACTAGCATGTCACTACCAGTCGTTCACGGAGTCATTAATTAACCACAACTAGCCATCATGAAGTACCACCACCACCGCCACCACCACCACCATCCTCCTCCTCCTCCTCCCCCAGGCACCATCTCTCACCACTTGGTAACCAGCACGGAGCTCCCCGCTACCTTGGGGCCGCCAAGGGAACGGAACCCAGCACTCCAACTGGGCCCAGCGCAGCGGCGTCCCGTGGCGCGGAGTCCTGACGACAAAGGAACAAAGTGACAGAAAATGTAGAAACCAAATTGTAGAAACTACTATTATACTATAATTTCTTTGATAGTTTCTACAATTCCTGGATAATAGTAGTTACCAAACTACTTCTATTCCAAGCAAAATTCTTTATTCCTGGATAATGTAGAACTACTATAGACTACTATAATTTCTTTGATAGTTTCTACAATTCCTGGATAATAGTAGTTACCAAACTACTTCTATTCCAAGCAAAATTCTTTATTCCTGGATAATGTAGAACTACTATAGACTACTATAATTTCTTTGATAGTTTCTACAATTCCTGGATAATAGTAGTTACCAAACTACTTCTATTCCAACCAAAATTCTTTATTCCTGGATAATGTAGAACTACTATAGAAGCATTTTTCATATTTTTACAGAGGAACAAAGATGTAGAATGTAGAATTTGCGAAGTGTAGAACCATCAGTATTATGAGTGTAGAGTGTAGAACTATTATAGAATTATTAAGAATTGTTTCCTTGAGTTTCTATTGTAGAATATTATGGGAATGTAGAAACTTCAGGAAACTTCTAGAAACATGTAGAAATGTATAGGAATTATTAGAAACTTGTAGAAATCATCCTATGGATCATAGATGTTTTTGAAAGTAGTCCTTTTGATCATCATTCATGCTAGTATCATTAGAAAAAGAATGTCACAACGTACTGAAATGGATATTAGATCACAAATGATAGGATTTCAGACACCAAGGGGTGAAACAGCTCGAGCTTCGCTGAGGCCCTTTGCGAGCCAAGGCTTGGACACGTGGGGATCAAGATTTTAACAGTGGGACGAGTTCGGTCTTTTCTGGGATGCAGGGGTACAGGGTGATTGATCCATAGGGATGCACAGATACACATCATCATCACATATCTAGTCTATGTATATTTATATTTGTAGTATACACATCAATATAATGCATGTACAGTATACACACATACGGGTGCTAAGTGAGTGTAGAAGATGACATTGATGCAGTGGTTCGTTAGAGGGTGCGAAGAGAATGGCATAGTTCTGGCACACCGCTTGTCGGGCCCATTGAGGATCTTCCTTTTGACTAGTTTTGCTTATCCTTTTCGTTCTGTCCTCCTGTCACACTGCTGCGGAGGGCACAGGATTTCGGTGTTGTTTTTTTACGGTTGCCTTCCTACCCCCATAAAGAAGTTGAAACCATTGATGCTATCCTGGCACTTGCAGGGTTTGTATACGAACCATTGCTGACCATTATCAACTATTCCCCAGGAACCAGCTTGTAGGCCGTGAACTCTCTGATTAACACTCCACATTATTGATCAGCTTATTAAAACATGCATCAACCAACATTCGCCGTTACACTACCAACAACATGGTTAACCAGCTGATTGTCATACAACCAGCTAACTCTAGTCTGTTAGCCAGCTTATTAGCATGTGCAAATAGCATCGTTAACCAGCTGAGCAACTAGTCATGACCTTTGTTAGACGACTTCATTATACTGTTACTCTAATTAGAGTTCCCTTTGTTAGTTCCCTTATTTACTAATTAGGGTTCCTAATGAGTTCCCTTTGTTTACTCATCACCAGCTGCCCAGCTCCCTCGCAGGACGAGAAGGGATTGTCACCCGCTGCGAAGAATCTGAAGCGCAGGGAGCGCGGCCGCGCCCAGGGCTGGTGGTGTTTCAGTCTCCGAAGTGTTTCGTTCACAGTGGCCATTGAAGTTCTACCAGTTCTACGTTGTTTTAATACATAGTTTTTGAATTGCTAGTTGTTTTTTACAGTGATTTTTCTGCAATTTATGAGCGAACAACTAGTTGGCCATTCATTGGCCATGCTAAAGCTTCGTTACCATTGATCAATCCTAACTAGCACTGACCATTGACTAGAGGTGAATTATGAACCATCAATCGAGGCCAGAGTTCGTCAGTCCCAGTAGCGAGAACCAACAGTTTGTTCTGTCGAGACCTAGCAGCTTCACGACATGTCACTGTGGCTGCAAGAACTCCATCCAGATGAGACAACCAAAGCTTTGAGCATCTTTGAGCGTTCAATTTCGTAGCCAAAGTCCTTTCAGGAGGGGCCAGCAGACCTCATGTCCTTCAATGCCTTCTTCTATTTCTGTACGGAGTTTGAGCTCTTCCCGAAGCATGCGTTGGAGCCCCGGTACATCTGACACATTGAGATGTTGCAATTTTCTGACACTTTGGACATCTTTGGACAGGTAGGTTCCCACCGGGCTTGAAGAAAATGATAGTTGTCCAGCTTGAAAGTGTAATGCTTTGGAAGATGTTTTCAGTGTAGGTAAAAGCCTCACCAACACTGAAGCAGCCTGGACTTTGCACGATTTTCCTCGTACAGATTCCCACCAGATTGGTTCTGGTTATTTCCGGCTAGTTCTGGTTGGTGGTGCGTGCATGAGGTCCTTCGATGAACTGAAAATGATCTACGACTCTGCAGAAATGGTTCAGGAGTTGACTGTCAACCCTTTGGAGGTGAGGGAAAAGGGGGATGGTGAGGCCTGTTGAGAGAAGCTTAGAGCTGGAGGGAAAAACTGTGAGTCTAACAGTGTCTTCCAACTGGTAAAGTGCTGAGCTGGCTCAGCATCATGGAACAAGGAATGCTTTTGGGTGGGACTAGAAGACATATGGTGATATGGAAACCGGGTGGTTGATTGGCAGCTGGATTTCTCATTAAGATATGTGGCTAATGGTGTCCGTAGATTGCAAGTTGCAAGGCACTAGGGAACTGTGTGCACTGGTGCCATTTGAGCAGTGGTGGTAACCATATTCCATTGTGGATATTCGACCAAGGGGTACTTGAGGCCGTTGTCACCGATGATTCATATCATGTTTTTTATTGTCACCCATCAAAAAAATCAGGAGAATCCCAGTATGATAGTTCAATAGATGGGCTTGATATATTAAATATGTACGATTGGATTTGTCACTACTGTAGGCATTTACTGTTTTTACCAACCTACAATCAACAGGATGTTAATCACCAAGCTCTTGATCACTCATTTACCACAAGCTATTCATCATCATCATCATCATCATCATCATCATCATCATCATCATCACCACCGTCCTCACCATCCTCACCCTCACCCTCATCCTCCATCTAGGACTTGTTTACCTAGGTATTGGACCACCTATCCACCACTTCTCTCCGTCACATCGCTCCACAACGCATCTCCCAACGCTTCCGTGACCGCGGCGTAGGTCCCTCGGCGCCGGACCACGCCCCAAGCCTCTGCGGCCTTAGCTGCACAGCTGCCGCAGGAGCCAATGACGGGTGATGGATGTGAAATGGTGAATCCATTGAAAGGTTGATTAATTTGGTTGATTAATTTGGTTAATTTGGTTGAATATGGTTGATGTATATTATGGTAAGTTACTACATGGTTTACATATGGTAGATAGTGGTTGATAACTAGTGGTTATTCACATGGCAGTGGGTCGATATAAGCCATCAACTTTAAGGAGGATAATGCCCAACAATGGTAGGGAAAACAGTGGTTACACCAGGGTAACCTAGGAGTTCGGGGTTTTGACCTACAACCACATGGTTGAACTATTTGTTGTAATGGTTAAACTTGTGGTTATTGCGGTTGAACTTATGGGTGATCTAATCATAGTGGTTGATACGGGTTTCTATTGAATCGAATGGTTAAACATGTGGCTGACAATAGGGGATAAGAACTAAAAACACTGGTCAAAAAGCTATATGGATTTGTTCATGGCCATGATGATCCCTCCTAACCATCCAGCTGTTCATACCCACAATCAATCGGGAAGCAGTTGCGATTCCTGGGGTGTCACACCAGTTTTTGGACAAGCCCATATGAGTGATGGGAGCGATATGCATGTTTGCAGGTTGTTGATTTGGTAGTTAATTAATTAGCTGGTTAATGGGTTCGTTGCTTGTTAATAAGCTGGTTGATCAGCTGGTGTATGATGCTGCATAGGCTGGTTGTTACAAAGGGGATATGCTGATATTTTTCCAACTATATATATCGCCATGATTGAAATGTTTTTATACCTGATGCTAATGATGCTTCAGCTTGTAAATACGGGAAACATTGGAACCAATAATGTGATATACAGTGAACTGACCATCAGCAGCAGCACCAGCTTTTAACGGTACAACATGATATCGGTGAATTGTTTTATGGTTATTCGCCAACGAAAATAGGGCTGAACTAGTCCACAATAGCCATCATGCCGGCAGGTTGACCTGTCTTTCATGGAGAAACCCATGCTGGAGATGAATGACATTGAGCTACTCGGTCCGTCATGGAACTGTGGAACCTTTTCACAGTTTTCATTCTGAGGGAAATGGATGGGCTGAGTTTCAGTTGCTGACAGAACCATGGTACACTGCCTGCCTGTTGAAACTAATATGCTTTGACCTCACTTTCTTTGCGATCAAGTTCAAGCACGCTCAAATTCAAATGTGTCTACAAAAGAGTGTGCACATGAACAACCTACAGTACGTGGTTACTTCCTGGAGATTTTGCATGCCCTTGCTACGGAAGACTGAAACCGGAAACCTCAAACAAAGTGTCTTGCAGAGTCTTGCGGAGTGAAACGCTTCATTTCTTAGGTTGAAAGTGACCTTCTTCTTTGCTGCGCTAGAACAGTGGTTCGGCCCTAAGTTGCACGGTACTTCTGCCAGCTTCCTTGTTGCGGCATGATTTTAATTCACCAGTGAGGTCGCCCATTGATGCAGATAGCATTGTCATTGTAGTCAGATGCAGTCAGACTGTTTAATCTCGAACGACTTGCCCTTCCCAAGTCAGCAAACAGCATCCTGAAGTCATTGGAAAGCATCAACAGCCCAGGCGAAGCATCAGCAAATCCTTTCGCATTGGAAGTCCTAAGCATCGCAGCATCGCCCAGGATGGAAAGTCGCTTCCTGCGCCTGGCGGATTTGGTCGCACAGCGCATGCCTTGGGCCCTGGAGGAGTTGGAGGTGACCGCGGTGTGCGGTGGGTGCACCTGACTCCCTTGGGAAAGTCCACAGAAATGGTGCAATGTCTTCCAAGTCTTCACAGATGTCGTGTTTTTGCTAGAAGTTTTGATTTAAGTGATTTAAGATTCTTCCAAGCACAGTTGGTTTCCATTTTTGATGCCTGGCACACTGGTGGTCGGGTCAGGAATCTGGTGCTCCCGTGGCAGCTCCCAAATTTCCAGAGAAGAAGACGCGACGCTCCGCGATCGCAGCTCCAGCTCCAAAGGACTGCCGGAGAGAGTGACTCGGTGGTTCCATTCCCGGCGGATCGGCACGGAGTGCACCATTCTCTCATGGATGGAGTTTTGGATAACAACATGTTTGGAATCTCAAATAGATCCTGGGCAAACAAGGTTTCGAATGCAAACAGATACAGAGATCGGTGAATGGTGGCCGTCTCCAGGAAGAAACTCCTCAAGTCGTGTCGCCAGCTGCTGGGGTGCTCAAGTCGACAGCCGTCAGCTATGATGCAGAGTCTATGTTGATCGCTGAGTTTTGAATCTAGTGATAGCTAGTGACAAAGGACCCCAACATTTTCTTGAAATGTGGAGGAAGCTTGAGGATTTTGTCCTTCAGCACTTGCGGTTTGAAGAACAGAAAGAACAGTGCATCCAAACAGCTGCTGTGGCTAAGGGCACGTCTGAGAAGAGGGTGGTCTCGCGACAGGAAGGGAGGAAGGTCAGGATGCGGGACCTGGGAAGAAGGAAGGGAACACCGTGTCCCTGTGAGCTTTGGCACGAACGAACATTCATAGCGCTGCATAGTGCCACTGTGGTGCATGGTATGGTGCAGTGGTGTGAAGCTGCGTCAGACTGCTGGGGACTTTCAAGGAAGCGATGTAGCAATTGGGTGGGTCTGACATGGTCTGACCATATTCGCATCAAACAGTCGCACTGTGCAATAGCCAACTCTGCTCAAAATCATTCTGCGACAGGTTCTTGCATGCTCATGACAGTGGAAGAACATCCCCTCCTCTTGTCCTTGTTAGTTAATGGACATGCGCAGACTCTTGTCTTGATTGCCGCGCTGACTAGGCTGCGAAAAACACAGATGAAGAAAAGAAGGTGGTGAAGACGGTCGCAAACAAAGAGGAGGAGAAGAAGGACGGCAGAAAAGACGACGATAGGAAGGAGAAGAAGGAGAGGGCAAGTGCAACCGAACTGCAGTGGAAAGCAATGCCTTTCTTGGGTGTCTCCCCCTTCAGATTTCTTACCCAGCTGCTTGCGCAGGGAAAGTACATGAACGTATGGCAAAATATGACAACGACAGAACCATACAGAATCATAGCCGCGCTGTACGTTTTCCAAGGGCTTAGAGCCCTTGCAGCGCTGCAAACTTCCGTTGCGCAGGGCAGTGGGACCTTGCAATTAGCTCCGTGGCTCACGCTCAGCCCCTCGGCCTGGGCTGGTTTGACACGGGTGGATCTTCCAATGCCTTGGGCGTTTGCTTTTCATTGAGGTGCAAGTGAGCTTCTTGAGAATCTTGGCCGCGAGAGCTATGCAGCTAGCGGCTAGTTCATCTAGCCTCATCTAGCCTCTACCTGTTCAATCTTTGAATGATTAGGATTTTATGACAAGAGTGAAGGGTTCCTCAATATTTTGAAACAATTGTCATATCATATCGATTTCCTCGCTTGTGGAAAACGCCGTTTTGTTGAGTGATGACCACCTCAAGTTTATGATTGTACGAGGTTGCAGTGGAACCTCCATTGATCAAGCATGATAGTGGAATTGGTAACAGGATGTAACAGGTGTTGTTCATTGCGAATGCATATTTGGATCACTGTGTGAGTTTGACACACTGTGAGTTTGAATCTAAAGATCCAATGCGGAGATTGGCTCTCCAGCCGCTGGTTTGAGCAGTGACCTTGGATCTCTTGCAATCTCCATGGATCCTTAGAGGGCTTGCACCCACTTGCACTGGCTTGCACCTCAGGATAGCTTCACCACCAGGGCAGGGGCACTTGATGGGGATAGAGGACGGATGTGGGGGCACTTAACTCATCAGAAAGCAGAACGTAACCTTGAGATATTCAATAGATTTATTTTCATTAAGGTAATATGATGGCATGCTGTGTTGTGATCTGAATATTTCACTTGTGCCACAATCTGTGAGTGATTGAAGCAGAGTTCGGATCGCCCTCAAGCTCAACACTTGCCTTGTCATGTCTACGTCATGTATGCTCTACTTCTTCTGTAGCACCAGGAAGCACCATTGCGAAGAAGCCATCAGAAGCCCACGTGATGAACTTTCCTAGTTGATGGTTGTAGAGAGTGGTTCCCCACTCCTGTCTTCCGCATTCATGTGGGGCCACCATTGTGCCGCACACCATGGGGAATTGCAATCAGTGATTGCCCGTGGGATGAGCCGTGCTGATGCGGGGGGCCTTCATCTAACTTACCTCCTGCCCTTCCAGTGCTTCCAGGAGCTAGAGCAATGCTTCAACATTTTGCTGAAGACTTCTTCCCCAACACCTGAGATCTCCGTAACTTGTCCAAACATATCCAAACATGTATCAACATGTCCAAATCATTAATGGGCTGAAACAAAGGACTTTGACGGAAGTGACCTTGCTTTGGAATCACAAAGTGCAGAGATGGAGAAAAACGAAGAAATAAAGAAATCATAAGAAATCATTCAGTGTGGAATCATGAAGAACGAGACCGAAGCCTTACCCTGTCATGGCTTCATGGGCTCTCAGGTGTATCAGCTCGACAAGATCTTGTCCAAGGCCCAGGGCATCCACGGCGTGCCTATGACGTCCTCAGATGTCGCCTATCCCTGCTTTTACGTCGTCAGATGTCCCACTTATTTCAAGCAACTGCAGTGCCAAAAGTTCCAAGCATCATTCGTCTCATGCGTTCTTTTCGAGAATCTGATGGCTTTTGGAAGATGACATGTCATCAGCCAGGTGAATTGCTTGGAACCTGCATCAATCATGTGCATCCCCAGACAAATAGACATCGCGTCAGGCCAAGTCGATCTACGATCGGACCTGTGTCGCAGGATGCTTCATGTTAAAGCCGGATTCGGAGCCTTCGATGCAATGGATTGGGCCTGGATTCACTTGGTCAGCATAACCACCACGCAACGCTACATCATAACCCTCATACAAACTACACATTTTTCTAGCAACTGGAATGGGTAACGGTATAAGCTCACATAAGTTATAAACATGAATATCCATTGCAACCAAATCATTCTTTCAAGCATTTTAAACGTGTCTTTTCCGGGTCTATCCAGCTGGATGTACATACTTCATACTTCACTGGCACACGATGTTCAGGAGCTGTCCTACTCTGAACGTGCCACCCGGTGCTTCCTGGACGCGTTGGATCGGAAGTTGCTGGAAAAGTTTACAAGGCATGAGGATTGCTGAGGCATTGGATGTAGATTCAGTAGATGTTGTTTTCTTAAGATGAAGCATCCAATGTCTACATCGAATATACATCCAATATACATCCAATACACATCCAATATACATCCAATATACATCCAATATACATCCAATGTCCTTGTACTATCTTGCATTCCCTCCATCTCTGCACTATGTCACCGAACGTTAATATGCAGGATCAATAGAAACACATTTGGCCAAGGTAAACATATGTAAGCATGCCAAAGTTTATCCATGTTTATACTCTGTGGCATCAATGGTGCATCCTTTGTGGCATCGGTTGAGTGGTGGAAGCTGTCGCAGCCCTCTTGGTCTTCAGGGGCAACGGCCCCAAGCTCTCCAGCCTCTTTGAAAGCGAAGAGACTATCACTGCATCCATGTTGATACGGAGTCTTGGAAGGATTTCACCATGGCAGACTACCCGGTACATCGCGGTACTGATATGTAGTGATGATATGTTTGCCAATAAGAGATGACGATGTTCGATGATTTTCGATGATTTTTGACGACGACGACGACGGCGGCGGCAAATGCACTTGACGTTATGATCATTAGTCATACTTACAGCGTCAGGAATCATTCCATTCAAAGTAGTTATGTAAGTGTTAGAGCGATACCGCTTCGTAGGGTCTTGTGAATCAAGATTGAATGGAACGTTCCGGAGGATTTTGTGGAAGGCTTTAGAGCTTGCTGTCATTTTGTGTAAACACATTTGATGCCCAAAGCGTGTCTTATTTGTCACCAAAACCTCTAGCTGGCTCATTATCAACTTTGCAGAGTTCAAATTGCGAAATGGCTGCGACTCCATGGCATTTCATGGTTAAGTGTAAGGACCAGACGATAGGGACCACAGGCATGGTAGGCTTGGTTTCAGTGGCAGGCGTTAGTTTCATGGTACGGTTTCGTGGCGCGAATGATGGCCAATATGCGGGGACCGATTGCATAGCACAAACACTTGACACCAACTGACATCAGGTAACATCAATGGACATCAACTGACATACAGATTAGCTTCGAAAGAGCAGACACGGAGCAGCTGCAGCGGCTCAACTGTTCAACTGTTTGAGTCGCCCAGGAAAGCTGTCTCCATGGCTATGGGCCCGGATACCATCCCGGTTGAGAAGGAGCTGGGACAGTGGACGCTCGAAATCTGGACGGATGTGTGCTTAGTGGATCATAGATGGTTAACGACCAACAAATGTTCAAAAATCATCTGGATGAATTTTATGAATCATAATTCGATGAATCTTCCTGATGTGTCATCATGTCGATTTTTTTTTTACCCAAGCCATTCTAGGGATTTCTAGGCTAGGGAGTCAAGGCATTTTCCATTCTTCCAGGATCTTGCGGCAAGCCTAGCGCAGATCGGTGGACACCCAGAGACTGGCAACATGACAAGGCTGCCGGGAGCGGGAGACCATGTGTGAGCTACGAGGAGTGCCACAGTGACTCACTGGGACTATGAAGTTGGGGCCAGCTACATCTGTTGTTCATGGATCACCGTGGCAACTGGGCCCCCGAAGCCTTTCCTGACAAACATGACTGCCAACGTTGTTCGTATCCCATGACAACGATGTGTTGGTCTTAGGATCTTCCGATGCGTGGCTAAATAGTGCTCCACCTTACAATTTCTAGTCGCGTTCATGTTGGTACCAGATTGATTTTGTACATGTGTAGGGTGACAATATGTGACAATCATAATCCCTTTCTGGTGGCCAACATCGGCAGGGAAGGATCGGGCACTTTTCAGCTGCCTTCAGCTTCCAGCAGCTTCCAGCGGCTCGCTGGCTGCACAGGCCCATTTTCTTCCGTTCTCTGGCTTTGGCACGACACTACCGACATATGCGACAAGCGAATACCATCAAGGCGTGGTAGAATCGGCACTTGATGGACCTTCATGGCACTTCAAACTTTGTGAAGATGTGTGAAGCGATTGAGTTTTGTCCCCATGATGCAAAGATATGCAACGAAAGAACGCTGAGGAGAAAAGAATCTCAACAGGTCATAGCCCAGGGAAGAATTTTGCATCTCTTTGTTTGGCCAGGCACGGTCGGTGCTTCTCGCACAACAGACTCGCAGGTCCAAAAGGGGTTGGTGCAGAAATTATCTGCAGCATGATGCCAAACATACTTGACTTTTTTGAACAAGGCAGAGATGACAATCTGGTGGAGCTAGGTGGGAAGACTGTCCTACTTGGATAGTTTCAAGGGCTTCCCAGGCGAAATCTATGTAAGGCAAGCAAATCAATGTAGTGCAATGCTGTGCAGTATAAAATAGTTAATAGCATGGCGTGGCTGGCGCATGCTATGGCATGGTATGCTGTGGTGGTAGGGCAGGGGGAGGATGTAGTGTGAGTTGATGCTGAATTGCACTGCTGGGGGTGGGGATCCGAGCTGCGAGCTGCTGCGAGCTGCACGGCAGGAGCACTTGGTGGCCGGAAGGCAGCCATCCAGCACAAAGTTTGAAGCAACGAGCCAAAGGTGGCAGTTCCGGACCTTGTTGGTCGACGCATGTGTTCGCAGCATTTGGATTCTTCCCTTCTGTCAGGCCCACGCCATTCTCAACACTGAATGTGTCCACGATCCATGGAAGATGCGAAGAAACCAGCAACAATTTTACCACAAGAGCTGATGTTTCCTCATCAAAATATGCTTTCACTGTATGGGAGGTCACTTGTGGCAGGTTCATTATGAGAGGTTTATATGAGAGGCACTTCACATCACTTCCTAATATCACTTCATTCTTTATTCAACTCATTCTCTCATGTGCCACTGGAATGTGTGTCCACCTGACAGGTGCCGTTCTGTTGCCGAAGCGAAGAGGCCCCCGGAAACGCGTCTAAGTGGAATAAGTGCATCATACTTATGCAGGCGTGCATCATGAATCATCATAAATCATCATGAATCAAACTGAATCGATGTGCGACAAGTTTCCGCATTTCCTAAACAGATTTCTTTTTTCAAGTTGATCAGCTTCCTGGTCCTCCCTTCGTTAATTCATGCTTGCCTTGGAGCATCACAGGGAGCACGATGGAGAACCCATTTCCGTTCCACCGTTGATCCGCCCTCCGCTCACAGCCTTCCGTGTGGCGGCCTTCGTCGAGTGCTTGGTGAAGTTGGCGCTGCATCGCTTGGGCTGCTCAGCAGCAAAGCTGAGACATCGCAGCTGAAGAAAACGTTTCGTCGTGCAATGTGGTCTTTTGCGATTTTATGATGAATATTGAAGATAGAATACCATATACACTATATAATATACAAACTATACATGTATATCTTGACACACATTGATGACTGATGAGATTTCATTCGTTACGAAGAGATTTTGCATTGCTGTTCGTGTGTTGTTACTCCAAGGCTCCAAAGGCGCGTCTGCCCTGCTTGAGCGGCTTCCATGGACGCGGGGGCTGCTGTAAACCCTCCAAGTGTCGACGGTTCAAAGACATGACTGGCACCAAGACGTCTCGACCACACAGGCTCTTCCTGGATTAATTCAGGGCAAATGAATGAAAACATATGAAAACCATACACAATTCACATCACAAATCTACTCAATGGGGCTTGGTGTCCGGTGGCTGTCCTGTCCATGACGTTGCTCATGCTTACGTTTCGGGCTTTGCTGCGTTTGCTTGGATGATAAGCGGAGAAATTGTCAGGGCGCCAGAAAGAGGAACAATTCATCAGATGGATTCTGCTGTTTTTGCGGCTACGGACTCCCCAAGACTTGACGACACATGATTTACTTGAGGCGAGTCAGCATGAATGCATTCAAATTGACGTGCTTCACTTGGCACGGGAATCTTCAGAGAATCACAGGGGCGGTACTGGACAAGAGTGACACTGTGTGATACTAGTTGATCACGGTGTTGAGAATGTTTGAAACTTGATAAACCACCCCGATATTGGAAGGGAAATCACAATCTATTGACCACCACAAGTTGTGATTCATCAATAGCTGGATTTCCCATTGCTAAGCACAACGCAGCATGATTAGCATCATGAATTGGTTGTCGTTAAAGCATTCCTAATCAATGCTAGCCACAATTAAACGCTATCAAATCATCATCAACCATGATTAAACATCAAGAACCATGATCAAGCATCACCAACCATGATCAAACATCACTATGCATGATCAAACATTACACTATGCATGATCAAACCATTATTTCAACATCATGAACCATTACGAACAATGAACGTAGCCATGACTACCCTGGACCTGCCGTACTGACGTGCCTTACTGATGGATGGGGGGACGCAGAAAACCTGACCCTCCAGTGGTGCAGCTGGTGCCAGGTCAGTTAGAGCTTCAGCGTGGCGCGCCCACGTGGTGGAAATGCACTTGGCTGCTGAATCTCTTGGGCATCCGATTCACGGAGCCCAGCCGTGCTGCGCGTTGGTCACGACGCCAAGCGGTGATGACGATTCTCATGGCGGATGATAGTACTAGGCATGTATATATGTAGTATATGTTTATATGTAATTATGTACATTGTATGTGTTTGTGCTTGTATAATCATGTACGTTCATATGCTGATCTAAGCATCTAGAGATATCTATCGACCATAGAAAATAAACGTAACGAATAGATTAACCATGGTACCAGTAGCCATGGGAATGTTTTTTCATGGTGAAGTGTGGCTCATGAATGGCTGGGATGTTCAAACAAGTGGTGCTTGGAATGACCGTCACAATGGCTCACATCAAGACTCTCAGCATGTGGGGATTCCTGATTGCATTTCTCCAGTGTTCCATCAAACTTGCTCATGTTCCAGACAGGTGTTTATCGACCAGCGGTGTTGTGATACCAGGAAGCCGTTCGAGACAAAGAACATGAAGACAATCTCAAGCAGCTCATTGGGCAGGTGCATGGCCAGCGTGTTTTTGTCGAATCATATCCTGACACTTCAGTCTGTGTTTCCTATTTGACTCGATTTGTGCTCGCACTTTGTTCTTGTCGGATTTTGTGTTGAGATGGGGCGAGTGTATTTGATGACTGCAGTCCGCAGATTTTTTTGATCATTCTTAGTTTTGCTTGCTTTCTTGAACTGAATGCATCGATAACATGGCTGATAGGCCTTGTGCCAGTTCTTTGATGTTCTTTGTATGTCCAAATTCTTTCTCAGAGTGGGTACTGGCTATGTTTGCTTCTGCAATGTTCAAATGATCTTTGGCTTTCGAGTGCCAGGACAGGCCAGAGGTAAAGACCAAGGAGTTTCTGGCCGATGTTGTAATGCTGATGCTGAAAGCGTTTATATTGATGTTGGTGTTAATTCAGATTCACTTTACTTCACAATCATTCAGTACAAGCACAGATAGGTACATTCTTGGATTTTCTTGCATTTATAGAGGTCAGTCTTGAAGAATATCTTTCCGCTGTCGTTCGCGACAAGGACCTAGACTTCTGGTGGTATCGCATGCACCAGACAGACCGTCCTCGGTATATACCGCACAGCTGGCTGCAGATTTACCGGCTGTTGCAATCCAGACAACGGAGAGGCAAAACAAATCTGCTGATCCATATTTTGTTGATCGTTCGATGTTTTGATTGGCCACAGTGGTTCAAGCTGCTTATAGGTTAGATTGGCCTGCAAAACGTGAGAAACGAACAGAAATGTGACATCAGATTTGTATAGATATGTTGAAACTTGACATCAGATTTGTATACCTGCTCCTACTTGGCCCAGTTCGCTGCTCCCCTCTTGGCGCTACGCCAGGCCTCTTGAGCGACTGGTGAGACACCCGGACCTCTTCCAGCCATGGAAGGCAGAGGCGCAGCCGATGGTGGAGGGCCGAATGAATGGCCGCATGATGGTTGATCAGTTGATGGCTGATGACATGGGCAGGTGCAAAAACAATGGCACCCCCAAAACCAATGGTTTCCTGCCTTGCTATAGAGGATCCCCCAGTTGTCATCCATGATAATCCTTTCGTAGGAATAAACCAACCATATCCTCGGGGTATGTATCCCCATTTTGAGAAAGCCCCACGACATGTCGATGCCCAATGAATTTTGATGGCATGAGTCAATGGCAGTCTGTCAGAAGCTATGGCATGAGTCATCGTGAGTCCATGTTTTGATCTCTCCTGATGCCATGGCTTTCCATGAATGGTTGGCCATGACAGATTGGAGGTTGCTTTGGGATTGTCACAAGATGGTAACACGCATGTGAGCTCCAAAGGACGAAAGCGTGGAGAACTGACAATCCTTCTTCGGGGCCGTTGAAATTTTCGAAATGCATTCTTTTTCCCAGCAACTCCACCAGTTTTTCAAACATGAATCAATAGAAATTACAATTTTGATATCCCTTGAATTGTTGAATGCCAAGAATAGAATTTGCATGAACTTGAACCCCATATCAAAACTTCGGAACAACTCCCAGCTTGGGATCAACGTCAAGCCCTGTCCACCCTCGAAACAGAAACGGCAGGCTGCACGGTTTTCGTTATGTTCAGGTAACAGCTGCAACAGTTCCAGTGGTTGTAGGAGGTTGCTCAGCTTAAGTTGTTTGTTCGAGTTGGTCCCATGGTCTGCCAGCAGTCTGCCAAACTTGCAGAGGCCAGGCAGATCATTTAGTGTCATTGCAATGCGCCTTTCACTATCCCGCAAGGGTACGTGCAATACACAGTATCACAACATAGTATAAATCTCTATATCCCAAAACCTGGAAAATGGCGCAGAAAAAGAGTCTCGGAAGATTCAAAGAATTGTTGGAACCACGTGTTCCTTTCTAATCTCCCCACTAACCCGGTGAAGAGATATGTTATGTAGGCTGGCCTTAGCAGAAAATGTTAGCTTCGATCCTGGCTTGGGGTTTCACTGTCATTGGCAGTGGAAAGCAATGGAAAACATCATAGAGACTTGCACCGGGCCACGATTGTTTACATGGGCATGACACTTTGCACCAGAGATCGGTGATTGAGGCTTCTCTTCGGTACATGATTACAGTAGCCAGTGAGTGTTCAGGTGGCGATTTATATGCTGAACAGTCTGTTTCAATCCGTTTTGCAGATGAACCTAATCGATGAATATCGACCGTAAACCAGGCCCTTCACCGACTTTTGTACAGGGCCCCTGTACACCAGGCTCCAATTCTTGTGCCAGAAGATCGCAAAGGTGTTTGCGCAGAATGCCAGGCGTGCACCCTCCGTGGGTTTTCAGCAGTCAGATGCTGTGCTGCAAGAGATCATGCGCCATGACAATCTGTGCAGCATCTTACGTCAAGGGCCTACCTTCCTTAGGTCCCACAGTGAGGTTGGAGCAGCAGGCTAAATTCTAAATGAGGAGACTGGATACGATCGGAGTAGGTTTGCGAGTAGGTTGTAGTGCTGGTTTAAAGGAGGCTCACCAGAGAGAGACATCGAAAAACTCTGCATTGCAGTTGCTAGATGTTGCTTGGCCTAGTTATGCTTGTTTGTTTCGCTGGTTTTGGATAGCTGAAAAAAGCAGAGGAGTAAAGCTCTACATTTACTCGAACGAAAGTGTTCTTGCCAGGAGCACAGAAGTCCGAGTGGATGGGGCACTCCAGGATGCCTTTCTTGTGTCTTGGCACATCTTGGCACCTGTGGTTGTGAAGTTTCTTGGATTCTGCCTGCACAGGCAGTGCTCGGGAGGGAAATCAAGTTAAAGCACCCTAATTTGAAGACGCTGTTCGAGACTTTAGCAACGACCAGCAGAGTAACAAAGCGGCAGGCTATCTTTGTCTACTTGGTGAGAGTGGTATGGCGTAGTTCTCATCAAATGAAGCAGACCTGATTGCACTTGAGTATCATGCAGGAGCGTGGTGAAAAACAATGTGAAAACTATGATCTAGTTGATCTAATGAATGGATAATTATATCTAATGGATGGATATTTTATGGATTGATCATTGTGTGAATCTAAATGGATATCTCATGGATTTCGGAAGCATGGTACGACGTTGCCCAGGCTCCGAGATCGAATCCTTTTGCTTACCCTTTGAGAGTCACATGTTTGCGAATTTGGTGAAGATTTCCTCGTTGGGTGCGTCAGCATCTCAGGATGCAGTGACAACTGTGGTATAGCAAGGTGGTGATGTGGAAGTTTTTTGCAAGTTTTAATTGGTGGTTTCCTATAGATTCCTGC